>LR753700.1:53838-71827 GCA_902729485.2 Mus minutoides | reverse complement strand
ATAACCCCCTAACCGAATTAACTAAAGGACCCAGAGGCAGTATTCAAGTCAACAAATCAGAAATGTAAAGGAAGGCAAAACAACAGAAATGGAGGAAATTAAAATAAAAATCATCAGATCCTACTACAAAAGCCTACACTCAACAAAATAGAAAATCTAAATGAAATGGATGGTTTTCTTAAACAGATACCACATAATAAAGTTAAATCAAGACCAGGTAAACTTTCTAAACAGGCCCTTATCCCCTAAGGAAAAAGAAGTGATTAAAAACCTTCCAACCAAAAAAAGCACAGGGCCAGATAGCTATTGTGCAGAATTCTACCAGACCTTTTAAGAAGACATAATATCAATATTTCTCAAAATAGTCCATAAAATAGAAACAGAAGGAACAGTACCTAATTCATTCTTTGAAGCCACAATTATTCTGATAGCTAAACAATACAATGACCCAACAAAAAAGAGAACTTCAGACCAATTTCTCTTATGAATATTAGTGCAATATAATCAGTAAAATTCTTGCAAACTGAACTGATCAAGTAGGCTTCATCCCAGGGATGCAAGGTGTGTTCAATATACAAATATCCATTAACATAATTCAGTATATGAACAAACTCAAAAAAACCACATGCTCATCTCCTTAGATGCTGAAAAAAGCATTTGACAAATTAGAACACCCCTTCATGATAAAAGGACTGGAGATATCAGAAATTCAAGGCCAATACCTAAGCATAGTAAAGCAATTTGCTACAAACCAACAGACTTTATCAAATTAAATGGAGATATACTTGATGTAATCCCACTAAAATTGGGGAAAAGACAAGAATTCCAACTCTTTCCATATCTATTCAATATAGTACTTGAAGTGCTAGCCAGAACAATAAGACAACAAAAAGAGATCAAGTGGATACAAATTGGCAAAGAAGAAGTAAAGGTATCATTATTTGCAAATGATATGATAGAATACATAAGCAACACCAAAAAATTCTACCAGAGAACTTTGAGAGCTGATACCTAGAGCAAAGTAGCTGTATATAAAATTTAGTCAAATAAATTTTATCCTTTATACAAATGATAAACAGGTAAAGAAAGAAATTAGGGGAAATCTCCCTTCACAATAGCTACAAATAACATAAAATATCTTGTGGTAACTCTAACAAAACAAGTGAAATATCTGTATGAAAATAACTTCAAGTATCTCAAGAAAGAAATTGAAGAAGATCTCAGAAAATGGAGAGATCTCCCATGCTCAGGGATTGGCAGAATTAACGTAGTAAAAATGGCCATCTTACCAAAGGCAATATACAGATTCAATGCGATCCCTATCAAAATCCCAACACAATTCTTCAAAGATGTGGAAAAAAAATTCTCAAATTCATCTGGAAAACAAAAAACCCAAAATAGCAAAAACAATTTTGGACAATAAAAGAAATAATCACCCTCCCTGACTTCCAGCTTTACTACAGTACAGTAGTGATAAAAACATTATGGTATTCGTTTAGAGACAGAAACATTTATCAATGGAATAGAATTGAAGATTCAGGAATAAAACCACAAATTTATGTACACTTAATCTTTGACAAAGAATCCAAAAGTATACAATGGAAAAAATAAATCGCCTTCCACAAATGGTGCTGGTCTAACTGGTTGTCTGTATGTAGAAAAATGAAAATAGATCCATATTTGTCACCTTGCACAAATATCAAGTGCAAGTGGATCAATGACAGCAACATGAAACCAGATACACTGAATCTAATAGAACAAAAGTGGGAAAGAGCCTTGAACTCCTTGGCACAGTGGAAATTTCCTAAGCAGAACTTCAAAGGCTCAGGCTATATGATCATGAATTGATTAATTGGACCTCATGAAACTGGGAAAGGTCTGTAAGGCCAAGAACATAGTCAATAGGACAAATCAGTCTGGGAAAAAAGTCTTCACTAACCTCCACTTCTGATAGAGAGCTATCATACAAAATATATAAAGACTCAAGAAGCTAACCACACACACACACACACACACACACACACACAACCCAAAACAAAAACAAAAACAAAACAAAAACAAACATCCCAATCAAAAAATGTGGTATAGAATTAAACAGAGAATTCACAATAGAGGAATCTCAAGTGGGTGAGAACCAGTTAAAGAAATGTTCAAAGTCCTTAGTGATCAGGGAAATGCAAATCAAAACGACCCTTAGTTTCCACCTTTAAACAATCAGAATGATTAAGATCAAAACCTCAGGTGATAGCACATGGTGTTGAGAATGTGGAGAAAGCAACACTCCATCATTGCTGGTGGGACTGCAAACTTATACAGCTACTCTGGAAACTAATCTGGAGTTTTCTCAGAAAGTTGGAAATACATATACATGAAGATCCTGCTATACCACTTTTCAGCATACACCCAAAAGCTGCCCCATCAAGCCACAAAGACATCTGTTCCATTATGTTCATAGTGGCCTTGTTTGTGATAGCCAGAAGCTGGAAAGAACCCAGATATGTCACAACAGAAGAATGGATACAGAAAATGTGATTCATTTACACAATAGAATACTATTCAACTATTAAGAATGAGGACATCCTAAGATTTGCATGCAAATCAATGGAACTAGAAAATATCATCTTGATTGAAGTAATTCAGACTCACAGGGATTTGCATGGTATGTATTCACTACTAAGTAGTTATTATAAAAAAAAAAAAAAAAGAGTACAAAATAGCCAGGAGACAGTCCACAGAACTCAAAATAGCAAGTCAAAGGGCCCAAGTGATAATGATTTAATCCCATGTGGGAGGGAGAAGAAAGCAACCACAGAAAGGAGGAGGGAGGGAGTATACCAGGTAGAAAGGTGACATGGACGGTCACCTTTCCACCCAGTGGAAATGGACTGAAACCTTGAGGGCCATCAGAAAGAATGCAAACAGGCAACCTTGGGAGGTAGGAGATGGGGTCACCCTCCAGAAAGCAAGAGCAACCTGGGTGGAAAGTGACTCCCAGGACTCAAAGGGAGGAACCCACCTCCAGCAGGAAGACAGAGCATCAAATGAGGGATGGATTTGCTAACCCATGGTCAAAAGCTCTTACCAATATTTTTTTCTTGTTTGAAAGAACTTCAGGGACAAAAATGGAGAAGTGTCTGAGGAAAAGGAGGTCCAGCGACAGGCCCAAAGTGGGATCTAGCTCAAGGAGTGGCTTCAAGGCCTGACACCATTAGTGAGGCTAATGACAAAAAGGGGCCTATTCTGATGGCCCTGTGAAAAACTCAACAATCACCTGAATGAGTCAGATGCAGATGTTTGCACCCAACCAATGGACAGAAGCAGCTGAGCCCTGTTGTTGATTTAGGGAAGTCTGAAAGAACCTGAGGAGAAGGGGGATCCTCTGGGAGAACCAGCAGTCTTAATCTGGATCGCCTAGATCGCTCAGATACTAGACCACTAACCAGGCAGTATACACCATCTGATATGAGGCTCCAACACATGTACAACAGAGGAACGCCTGGTTTGGGTTCAGTCAGAGAAGATGTACCTAACCCTAAAGAAACTGGAGGCCCCAGGGAGTGGAGAGGTCTGGTGGGTGGGAGAGTAGGGTCATCCTTGTGGAGCTTGGGAAGGGGAGGAGGTATGGGATGTGGGACGGTGGACTAGGAAAGGGATAAATCTGGAGTGTAAAAAAATTAAATAAAAATTTAAAAAATATTCATTTCTGGTCTAAAACTCATAGCTGAGTTTACGGGAAACTACCTGAGGGAATGTACTATTATGCTTTTTTAAGTAAATGTTTTGATAAATTGATTTATCAATAGTTTTATACCCATAGATATGCTACTTTTGTACATGGTGAAAGAAACTTCTATTTGTGATCAGAAAATATTTATGAGTGTAGAGACTTATAAATAGTCAAAATTATAAGACTGAGTGACACAAATGCTCAGTTATAACTGGCTCATCTACATTACTCCCTATATCCAAGGCTCATGGTACATCATACAGGAGAATAAATAAAGAATATAAAAGCAGTCTGGCAGTTTCTCAGAAAACTGGACATAGTACTACTGAAAGATCCAGCAATACCTCTCCTGGGCATATACCCAGAAGATATTCCAACTGGTAACAAGGATACATGCTCCACTATGTTCATAGCAGCCTTATTTATAATAGCCAGAAGCTGGAAAGAACCCAGATGTCCCTCAACAAAGGAATGGATACAGAAAAGGTGGTCCATTTACAAAATGGAGTACTACTCAGCTATTAAAAACAATGAATTTATAAAATTCTTGAGCAAATGGATGTATCTGGAAGATATCATCCTGAGTGAGGTAACCCAATCACAAAAGAAGTCACTTAATATGCATTCACTGATAAGGGGATATTAGCCCAGAAACCTAGAATACGCAAGATACAATTTCCAAAACACAAGAAAATCAAGAAAGACCAATGCGTGGATACTCCGTTCCTCCCTATAATAGGGATTAAAATATACATGGAAAGAGGTGTAGAGACAAAGTTTGGAGCTAAAATGAAAGGATGGATCATCCAGAAAGTGCCGCACCAGGGTGGTCCATCACATAATCCAACACTACTGCATATGCAGCATGATATTGCTGAAAGGACCCTGATATAGCTGTCTCCTGTGAGGCTTTGACAATCCCTGACAAATACAGAATTGGATGCTCACAAACATCTACAGGGCAGAACACAGGGTCCCCAATGTAGGAGCTAGAGAGAGTACCCAAGAGCTGTAGGGGTCTACAACCCTATGGATGGAACAACAATATGAACTAATCAGAAACCCCAGAGCTCATGTCTCTAGCTGCATATGTATTAGATGATGGCCTAGTTGGCCATTATTGGGGAGGAAAGGCCTTTGGTCTAACAATGTTTATATGCCCCAGTACATGGGAATGCCAAGTAGTGGGAGTGGGTGGGTAGGGGAGCAGGTCAGGGGGAGAGTATTGGGGACTTATGGGATAACACTTGAAATGTAAATGAAGAAATTCTCTAATAAGAAATAATTAAATAAGAAAAAAAAAAGAATATAAAACCTGGAGGATAAAAGATATTGATATGCTGTCCTCTTAACGTGACTTACGTATGACACTGGTGAACTCACAACAGTTCTGATCAACTGCTTAAAACCTGCACAAGATTGGGATGATTGGGTGTGTATATCTTTGTATTACTTTTGTCTGTGTCTGTAGGTTTGGGGCAGATAATTCCTGAGACCCCGTTCCTTGATGGGAGCCTATTTGTAATTAATGACCACTAAGAGAGCAAAAATATTTTTTCTGCAGTTATAAAGATATAGTATTTGTATTATTACAGCTCTTAGTACAATATGGAATCAGGAAGGGAGATTCAGCAGGAATGTTAGAGTGTTTGTGTGTTTCTATAGGACTGTTCAAGCTGCTATGGGTATTTTGTTTTTCCATATGAAGTGGAATGTTGTTCTTTCACAATCTGTAAAGATTGTTTTGGAATTTTGTTGACAACTACATGGAATTTGTAGATTACTTTTGGTAGGGTAGCCATTTTTACTCTGTTATTTGTTCAAATAACATGAGCATGGGAGTTCTTTACATCTTCTAACATCTTCAATTTCCTTCTTCAAGATTTGAAATTTTGTCATACAGGCCCTTCAATTGTTTAGTTAGAGTTACCCCAAGATATTGTGTATTACCTCAGGCTCCTGGGAAGTTTGTGGTTTTCCTCAGCCCTATTGTCACGTATATAGGAGGGCTACTGATTTTTTTTTTTCACTGAACATTTTATTTATTTGCATTTCAGATTTTATCCCCTTTCTGAGTTTCCCCTCTGTAACCCCCCTATCACATCCTCCAGTATATGCTGAGATAATAATATATGGTTTTGTTATTTGTTTATATGGTAGAACATTGACAGCTTTTCATATGTTGAACCATCCCTGTATTTCTGCAATGCAGCCAATTTGATCATGATAAATGATCTTTTTGATGTGTTCTTGGGTTCCATTTGCAAATTTTTTGAGTATATTTCATCAATGTTTAAAATGCAAATTGGTTTGTAATCTTTGTTTATGAATGTGTGGTTTGAGTGTCAGAATGACTGTGGTCTCATAAAATGAATTTGGCACTGTTCTCTATTCTGTAGAATAATTTGAGGAGCATTGATATTAGGTTTGAAAGTCTGATAAGCTTTTTGCTCACTTTCTGTGATTACTTCTATTCCCTTAGGGGTTATGGTTTAACTTAAATTGTTTATCTGACCTTGATTTAACTTTGTTAATTGGTATCTATTGAGAAAATTGTCGATTTCATTTAGATTTTATAATTTTTATTGAGTATAGATTTTGGAAGCATGACCTAAGGGTTCTTTTGATTTCCATGTGTTTGTTGTTTTGTTGTTAGGCTCTACTTTTCTTTCTTTTAATTGTGTCAATTTGTATATTCTCTCTGTATCTTTTAGTAATTTGAATAAAGGTTTGTTAGTCTCGTTGATTTTCTCAAAGAAACAATTATTTATTTCATTGATTCTTTGTATTATTCTCTTTGTTTCTGTTTTATTGATTTCAGCTTGAGTTTATTTCTTGCCTTCTATTCTTCTTGGATTTGTTTGCTTTATTTTTTAAATTTTTTTCTAGAGCTTTCAGGTGTGCTGTTGTTAAGTGAAGGCTCACAGTACTATGACTTCCTTTTAGCACAGCTTTCATTGCTAAGTTAATATGATGGTTTCTCAGAGAATTGTATATCGGTTTATCAAAAACCCAGCTGTGCAACTCCTGGGTATATACCCAAAGGATTTTCTACCATACATCAAGGTCACCTGCTCAACTATGTTAATAGCAACTTTCGTCATAGAAGGCAGAAACTAAAAACAACTCTGATATATCTCAAACAAAGAATGAATAAGGAAATGTATATTTACACAATGGAGTATTACTAAGCTGTTAAAAATAGTAATATTATGAAATTTGAAAGCAATAGATGAAACTAATGAAAATGATATTGAGTGAGGTAAGTTTGACCCCAACTGTTCTGAGTGCAGCAGGTCCTCAATTGCTCTGAGTGCAGTGGGTCCTCTAGGATGGATTAGGATATGGAGTCTTCACAGGGGCAGACCAACTAGGGGCCAGCAGCTAGAACAAGGTGGAAGGGGTGGAAGGGATGGAAGGGAGGGAATTGGTAGTTGGGAGAACAGGTTTTTGGTGGGTGATGGCTCTGGAATCCACCAGGCTCCCAGCAGCAGCTATGGACTCAGGGCAGAGGCTGGGGGGGGGGTGTTCTTACCAACTGCTCTAAGTGCAGCATTTCCTCTAGGATGGGTTGAGATATGGAGTCTTCATGGGAGCTGATCAATTTGGGGTCTGCTCCAGGAGCATGGACCAGATAAAAGGAGTGAAAGGGATGGAACTCAAAATAGTCTTAATGTATCCTTTTATGACAGTTAAGAACAGTGAATCTGATTAAAAATATTCCTTAGCCATTTGTATATTATCTTCTTAAAATTCCCTGTTCAGTCTGAGAAAAATAAAAGTCAATTTTCTTTATGAATACTGGCCAGGGTTGATGAACCAGGCTCTAGTAGATGGCTATACATCCATGGGTACAAGGGCAGCATAATTGAACTTAGTGTGGTTTTTTTTTTTTTTTTTTGGTTTTTTTTTTTTTTTTAGGTATGAAATTGGGAGCAGTAAGGATAAGTGTAGAATCAAGAGAAGTAAGAAGGAATAGTTGGGGTGAATGTGATCAAACTGCATTGCATGAATGTATGAAATTCTCAATGAGCAAAAAGTATAAATTTACTTTGTGCTAATTTTGCCTCAATAAAGATACTGTTAAATATGTGACACTGGGGATGGGGAGTAGTTCAGGGGAGTAGTGAAAAGGTGGAAAAGAAGGGCTTCAATGGGAAAGGAGGTAGATAGACAGGAGACTAAGTTCAACATGATCAAAGTACATTATATATAAAATAAGAAATTATCAAAAAGTAAATAAAAGGGAAAAAAGATAACAGTGAAGAAGGAGAAGCAGTGGTGAGTCAGCCTCTTGGACTCAGTTTATATTTGCCTGCTAATTTTATCATCAAAACACAGACATAGGCAACATCATGATTATAGGGAATTCCTCTGAGAATAGGAGCTTTCTTCTGTAACAGAAGCACAGCTTGATATGTATTCTGGTAGAATTACAATGCTTTTGAAATTAGAACTAGAGAATATTTCTGTGGAAATTTCTTTAAAATATGTGAAACATTATCACACATTTTATGACAGACTGCAATGTTTTGAAATAGCTTATGTTTGGCCACAAAATACACTAAATAAAGTAAAACACTGCAATATATTTTTATTGCTTTTATGGTAGCTTGTAAATAGGCCCTTCACTAGTGGAAAAATACCACAAGATACTAATTCATAGGATAATACTAAGTTTTTGCCAGCAAGAGGACATAATTTAAACATTGTGGAAAACCTGTTTCATTTAATTTTCCTGTATTGTATGTTCTGTCTACAAAATGCAGATGTAAAATCCTTGAGAAAGGTAAAATTTTAGACAGAACTATAGAAGGCATCCATTGATTAGTAGACCATTACCCAGCATAAATCCTTAAAAGAATCAATTGGTTTTCCTACCACAAATGATGTTCTTTACTCAAAGTGAAAACATTGATTACTTTTAAATTTATAATCCTTACTAAGTTGTTGAATATATATGGCCATTCCCTATATTTATGTGTTTAATATGTGGACTTTTATAAAGAGACAAAAGTATTGAAGAATATAACCAAGGTCCACAAATGTCAGGTTTTTATTACAGTTTCTCAAATACTTGAACAGAGATTATATATTTCTGAAAAGATAAACAAGTATAGCAAAACCGAGATTTGTGAAGACAAGTCTACTTAAGATTTTTTTTTCATGTTGAATTTGCCAAGGATCAGTCCTGAGAAAAGAGTTGTCTGTGAGTGGTGAAAAAAATATTGAAGTCAAATCCTGGGTCCAAAATGATAACCTGTGTTCTGCTTGATGCAGTTTTTCCAGTCTTCTCCTTTCTATGTTCTGTTTTCTCTCTGGAGATTTCTGTCTATATTATGCTTGCTTGCCATTCTAAGAGATCTCTCTGTCCATATACTGCTTGCTTGTGTCTGTGTGTTCTCCAAGCAGTTTTCTCTCTTTATCCTAAAATTTTCTCTGCATAGTTCATCTTTCTGTATATTCTGCTAGAGACAGTTCTCCAAGCAGTTTTCTCTTCATATTGTAAAAAATTTCTCTGGATAGTTCATCTCCTATAGAAAACAGGTCTAATCTTTTATTTTACATCTCTATCAAGTCATTTACCCCAGGTTTTCCTTTTGACTATCTTATGAATCAGAATCATCTGACCCAAGTCCTTTGATTCTTAGGAGATAGCAAGCATACAGTTTTTCTTAACATTGTAAAAGAATTCACAGATCATTCTGCCTTTGTTAAGCACAGATTACAAGGTATTTGGGCAGGACCCTATCCTGAAATTAGCATTTCCACCACATATGAGTTTAACCTTGCTCTCTCCAAGGGTGATCTAGCTCTCAGGAATCTATCTGCATTTTTGTAAGCACAAACAAACCTTAGGTGAGATCTCCTTCAGTCATTTCTCCCCAAATCTCTTTATTTCTTTCCTCAGTAATTTTCTAACAAGTTGGCTCACAGCACAGCTGTTTTTTTTTTTTTTTTTTTCATTTAGATTCATGAAGCCCCTCCTTACTTTTTGCATAGTTGAGAAATTTTATATTTTCAAACTCATGTATTTAGAGCTCTTTCCCTTAGCCTTAAGGGGTGTCCTGAAGGTCCCAGTGTTTACTATTTTGCTGAAACATAGCCACACCCTCAATTCCTGGACTTGTGCTCTTTCTAATTATTACGGAGTCATTAACATTAACAGAGGACATTCCTCAGAAGGAAAGAGTCTTCCATTGCTAGTGGGTCCAGAAAATATGTACATTATTACACAAACAAGCCTTATTTCCACAGCAGCCATCAATACATATAGAAGCTCACAAGGGCAGGAACCTTGTCATTCTGTCCCCACCAAGGCCATGCTGGGCTGGGAAGAGCTTTCTTTCTTTCTTTCTTTCTTTCTTTCTTTCTTTCTTTCTTTCTTTCTTTCCTTCTTTCTTTCCTTCTTTCTTTCTTTCTTTCTCTCTCTCTCTCTCTCTCTCTCTCTCTCTCTCTTCCTTCCTTCCTTCCTTCCTTCCTTCCTTCCTTCCTTCCTTCCTTCTTGTATTTTGATATGATTTTATAATTGTAGCATTTTCCCTTCCCCTTCCTCCTTCCAAAATCTCCCATATCTGCTATTTCTTATTTTACAAAATCATACTCTTTTTCATTAATAGCGATTGAATGAAAATATGAATATATATGTGTAGGTTTGTATGCATATATAATCATAAATATACATTAAACATTCTGCATAATGGTATTTATGTTTATATATTTTTTCAGGGATGACCTTTGTATAATCAATTGCTATGCTCTTCCAAGGAGAAAATAACTTCTATTCTCAGCATTTGCCGGTAGTTTTTCATATAGGGTTGAAGATTGACGCTCTTGGATTTTCCTCTATCTAATTTGCTATGTTGTACTGTAGTGCCATGGAAGTGCTAGTTTTCCCCCAGAATAGACAGTAGTGATCTGATGTAACTCACAACAGGGTCTTTATTCTATTTGAACTAGCTTAGTCCCCTACCTCAAGTGCACTACCGTCACACTGGGTGGTTTTGATGATGGTGGAATCCTGAATATCTATGGGGCAAGGCTTTATAGTAAGCAGCAAGTGTGTGTGTGTGTTATGGGGGGTGGAGGATGAATGTGCAAACATATCATTGGATTGTGTTGGATCATATCATAAACTTAATTTCTACTCCCCTCTGCACTGGTGGTCATTAGGCAGGGGGTTGGGGGGGATTGTAACCTGGGTGTGTAGGTTTGTTGGAATAACCTGGAAATGCTGGTCTTATTGGGGATTAGCCTAGAACCTGGAGATAGGCTTCGGTTTGTTGAGGGTCATCTTGGGAACTAATGCTAGGTACCAGCCTGTTAGTTTACCTGAGTTCAAATTTAGGTCAGCTTCTCTAAAATGGAGTCTGAACATAAAAGATTTGGCCTCTCAGTACTACATCAGAAAGTACTCTAATGTTATATTTGTTCCAACAAAAACAGTTAATCTAATTTTACTTAAGAACCTAGATGTAATAGTACTGCTAAAAATCCGTTGCCATGACATATAAATGCATGTTAAAAAAAATGATGAACTCATAGCACAATGAAACTTATATTTTTAAAATCTAGTGCATCATATGAAACCACATTGATTGTTACAGAATATATAAGATCTGTACGTTCATGCCAGGGAAAACACCAGTATTAAAAGGGAAGGTACAACTAAACCTAGCAGAGGAATACCGAGGAGTTTTTATTTTTTAAAGAATGTTGCTTCTGGTATATCAATCATTCTCCAACAGGAGGCTGCATATCCAAAAAAACATATGAGTAACAGAAAGTGAAATCCATGAATTACAAACAACACACACACACACACACACACACACACACACACACACACACAAATAAAAGAAAATAAAAACAAACCCCAAACCCCAAACAACAATAACAATAATAAAACACAGTTGGATAATTAGGAAAAGAGGGTGGATCTAGGTAGAGGAGAAGATTAGGATAAAGAATGTAAAAATTTTACACATGGTAAAAAATTCTAAGAACTAATAAAATCTCAGGATGACCTTCCTAATTAGTCATTCAATATAAAATATTCAGGACTGAAATCATATATTCATAAGTCACAACCAATAGACTCAGTACATAACATTTATAAACCTACACATATATATATGTAACAATAAAAATTAAATAGAACAGTCAACTTCAATTTGTGTGAGTTAAGGGGCACATAGAAATGGTAGAAAAGATGAAACAGAAGGAGCAAGGGATAAAATTATATTCTCATGTAAAAAATTGCATAAATATTTATGACAACTTTTTACATAAATAACAAAATTTTAAAGCAACCATTAACTTATTCTATAGGTGAATGAACTATTATGTAGGTGGACTAGAATATCATTCATTCATTAAAAGAAATTAAATATCAAGATATGAGAAGACCAAACTGATCATTACCAAAGTGAAGAAGAATATACAAAAAGCTTATATGCTATATTATTCCAATAAGTCTGAAAATGACAAATCTGAAGGCATAGAGAAGCTCAGTGGTTATCAGCAATTAGAGAAAATGGAGGATGAATGATATGTGGCACTGGGCACAGTAAGCTACTATGTAAGTCATGTATTATATAAGGATAAATATATATCATTATTGTTCAAAGCCATAGAATTTACACTGTAAGTAAACTCAAATTAGACTTAAATAATGTGGATTTTAATGTTATATTAATATTTATTAATTCATTTTAACAAATGTGCCACTAAAGGATGTCAATGTGAGAAGCTTTACATGGGGAGAAGAGAAAAGTTGTATATCAGCATTTTTAATATACATATTATATTAGTTTTGTATTGTTCTGAATGGTATTAATACTGTCTGAAAAATTATGTCTAACAGCAAGAAATACACACT
The DNA here is from genome assembly GCA_902729485.2 of Mus minutoides. Classification (NCBI taxonomy): domain Eukaryota; kingdom Metazoa; phylum Chordata; class Mammalia; order Rodentia; family Muridae; genus Mus; species Mus minutoides. The sequence goes on along the minus strand of LR753700.1, from coordinate 59,219 downwards.
TGCTTTCATATATGTACTTTACATATGTATAAAAGCATGTATTATTTTCATGATAGTAATATGAGATTGTTAAAGGTAGTAACCAGAGTGGTATGGATTGGAGCACTTCTTGGTTAATTCTGTATAGTTACTTATATACTTTTCTGTTTTTTTTATTTTTATATTCTACTTTTTTTCCCAACATTTATTAGATAATTTCTTCATTTACATTTCAAGTGTTATCCAGAAAGTTCCCTATACCCTCCCCCCTCCTGGCCCTGCTCCCCTACTCACCCGCTCACAAAGAACCCCTATATTTACCATCAAATGTGTCTGTCTTACTATATTTGGACTTCCATATTAAAAATTCTCTAAGATAAATGGTTTATAAATGGAAAGATTCAGATTCTAGTGAGAACCTGCTCTTCATCCTTACATGTTACAATGACTACTTATCTCTCAGTAGTTGCTACTACAGGGGCACTAATACCTCCAGAAGAATTCCAGTATCCCTGCCTATTCTACTGTTGTTCTGCAATGACTCATCTCTTGATCCACCATTGGACAGTAAGTTTCCATTGCAGAGGATGTAGGGGATACACTGTAACCACAGAATCATTCTACCAAAGATAATAGCTTCTTTGCTTTAGGATGCAAAATTGGTTTTAATAGAGTACTTCAAAAGCTGAACTGAGCAAAAGTAGCTTTTTAAGGAAGGAACTTGCATATTTTATATAACTTTAAAAAACATATTTTCCTGAGGTCAACCAGTGTGTATTTAAAAGCAAAGTAGATATTGAAACATGCAATATGAATAATTCATCATTTTCTACCCGTCTTAGAATTAAGTGACCTAGAATACTATGAGCAAACAGCACCGAGCAAGTCAATATACATTAGCTCTGTCTCTGTGATAGTCAACAAATAGTGGAAATTAGTTAAACTTTCATTAACAGTAAATGAAGTATTAGAAAAATATTACATGGTAAATTGATAATAATGAATAGCCTACAACTATGCAAACATTTATACAATATTTGAAATTATACTGAAAGAGAGAGCACATATAAAAAGATAAAAGACAACAGGAACCCAGACATATGACTCAGTGTCAGTATATAAAGCATTTAAATTTGTGTGATACTGTAATAGTGTTGTCAATTTGGCAGGATCAGGAATCATGTGGGAGGTGTGCCTCTCAGCATATTTGTGAGGACTTACCATAAATGTGGTAGTTTACCTAAGAACACTTGCCTACTATAGGCAGGATCAATCCTTGTAAAGGGAATGTTGAATTATATAAATAAAGGAAGGTAACTAACTCCAAGTAGTAAGCTTGCTTTTCACCCTATTCTCTTCCCTGAGTGTGAGTGTGAAGTAATCAGGTAGAACTATGTAGATGTACTTTCTCATATGTTTTCACTGTACTTCAGTTTGTAGTAGACTCTCAATAAAAATGGAATGTTCTTCCCTTAGGTTTATAGTGACATCTATACAGCAGGATCAGATATGATCTGGCTGAAAAACAGACACACCCTGGATTGCAGTATGATCTGTCTGGAGTAAATTCATGCCCTTACTATACACACCTTTAATTCCAAACAAGGTAGGTAAGGTTAGTTTGTATAAGGAAGCTGCCATATTTGAAAGTGATGTCTAATTGAGGGGGAGACAAAGTGACTAATCAGAAAAAGATTTGACACAATAAGACAGAAGTTGGATGTGTCCAACTTTCATGAGAGTAGGAAAGAACTACTTACGGCAACACCTCAGAGTGAGTCAGATAGAGGGAAATTCAGTAAATATATTTCAGTTTAATTCAGGCAGTACAGTGGAATCCAGTTGATTAGAATTCAGTACAGTTTAGTGCAATTCAGTTGAATGCAGTTAAGTTCATTTGAGTTTGTGCAATTCAGTTCATATCCATTCAGTTAGTGCAGTCAGTGCAGTTTATGGAATTCAAAGCAAGTTTTCACAAGCAAAGCAATTCACTCAGAAGCTAAGAGAAACAAATTTGAATCAGTGAGCTTGAAGAAGAGTTTGGGTCATAACAGCTGAGAGAAACAATCAGCCAACGTTCTGAAAGAACTACAAATATTGGTTCCCATCAGCTCCTGCCCAATGCCACCTTGGGCAAAACCTTGGCAGATAGTCCCACTCTCCCCAGAGGACTCTCCGTGCAGCAAGCACCCTAGCACATTCAGGATCTTGGGATCACTGGTGAATGGAATACAACATCTGTTCCAAAACAGCCAGAAAGGGTTTGTACCAGGAAGAACAGGGACAAATGAAAACCACCTGACCAGTAGCTGGGGTTCGTTCTGGTCAGCGCCAGCCCAGAGCAACCATGGGCTCAACCTCATCAAAAGGTCCCACCATCCACAGAGGACTCTCTACACACCCTTGCACACCTAGGATCTTAGGATCATTGAAGAGAGCATGACTTCAAAAAGGGCTCTGACTCTAGGACTCAGCTGAGCACACTATCTTGAATCCCTGGTCACACAGAGACAGTCCCATGTGGCTCATGGGTGACAGAAGAAACAGAGCTTCTTGGACAGGGTCCCTTTGGGCCTTCATCTTCAGCCAGAAGGTAGATCTGAGCTCCAGCCTCTGTGTAACTTCCCTACAAAAGGAGAGCTTGCCTGCAGAGAGTGCTCTGACCACTGGGACTCAGGAGAGATTTGGACTCCCAGGAGTGCTGACAGAGGCTAACAGAATCACGGGAGGAACAAGCTCAAGCCAGAGACAGCTGCAACATCTAATACCAGAGATTACCAGATCAGGAAAGGCAAACATAAAAATATTGTGAACAGAAACCAAGACCACTCTGCATCATCAAAACCCAGTGCACCTACAACAGTAAGTCCTGGATACCCCAACACACCCAAAAAGCAAGATTCAGATTTAAAGTCATGTCTTATGATGCTGGTAGAGGATTTTAAGAAGGGCATTAATAACTCACTTAAAGAAATACAGGAAGAAGTCCTTAAAGAGGAAGCACAAAAATCCCTCAAAGAATTACAGGAAAACACTGCTAAACTGATAGAAGTCCTTAAAAAGGAAACACAAAATTTCCTTAAAGAATTACAGGAAGACACAACTAAAAAGGTGATGGAATTAAATGAAACCATCCAAGATCTAAAAATGGAAGTAGGGTCAATAATGAAAACCCAATGGGAGACAACTCTGGAGATAAAAATCCTAGGAAAGAAATCAGAAACCATAGATGCGAGCATCAGAAACAGAATAAAGAGATGGAAAATAGAATCTCAGGTGCAGAAGATTGCATAGAAAACATGGACACAATAATCAAAGAAAATGCAAAATGCAAAAAGACCCTACCTCAAAACATTCAGGAAATCTAGGACACAATGAGAAGACCAAACCTATGGATAATAGGTATAGATGAAAATCAAGATTTCCAACTTAAAGGGCAGTAAATATCTTCAACAAAATTATAGAAGAAAATTTCCCTAACCTAAAGAAAGAAATGCACGTGAACATACAAGAAGCCTACTGAACTACAAATAGACTGGACCAGAAAAGAAATAATTTCTGACACATAATAATCAGAAAAAGAAATGCACTAAATAAGGATAAAATATTTAAAAGAGTAAGGGGAAAAGTCAAGTAACATATGAAGGCAGACCTATCAGAATTATACCAGACTTCTCATCAGAGACTATGAAAGCCAGAAGATCCTGGACAGATGTTATACAGACCCTAAGAGAACACAAATACAAGTCCAGGTTACTATACTAAGCCAAACTCTCAATTACCATAAATGGAGAAACCAAAGTGTTACATGACAAAACCAAATTCACATAATATCTTTCCACAAATCTAGCCCTTCAAAGGATAAGAAATGGAAAACCCCAACACAAGGAGGGAAATTATGCCCTAGAAAATGCAGGAAAGTAATCCTTCAACAAAATTAAAATAAGATAGCCTCAAGAACAGAATACCAACTCTAACAACAAAAATAACAGGGAGTAACAATTACTTTTCCTTAATATCTCTTAATATCAATGGACTCAATTCCTCAATAAAAAGACATAGACTAACATACTGGATATATAAACAGGACCCAACATTTTGCTACATGCAGGAAACACACCTTAGGGACAAAGTCAGAAACTTCCTCAGAGTAAAAGGCTGGAAAACAATTTTTCAAAAAAACGGTCGGAAGAAGCAAGTTGGAGTAGTCATTCTAATATCAAATAAAATTGACTTCAAACCCAAAGTTATCAAACAAGACAAGGAGGGGCACTTCATACTCATCAAAGATAAAATCTTCCAAGATGAATTCTAGATGAACTCTAAATTATAAATATCAATGCTACAAATGAAAGGGCATCCACATTCACTAAGGAAACTTTAGTAAAGCACAAAGCACACATTGCCCTTCACACAATAATAGTGGGAGACTTCAACACCACACTCTCATCAATGGACAGATCATAGAAAGAGAAACTAAACAAAGACACATTAAAACTAACAGAAGTTATAAAACAAATGGATTTAACAGAACATTTAATCCTAAAAAATTTTATCCTACAGAACATTTTATCCTAAAACAAAAGGATATATCTTCTTCTTAGCATCTCATGGTAACTTCTCCAACATTGACCATATAATTGGTCACAAAACAGGACTCAACAGATACAAAAATATTGAAATTGTCCCATGTATCCTATCAGATCACCATGGACTCACTCTGATGTTCAATAACAGATTCAATAATAGAAACCCAACATTCACATGGAAACTGAACAACACTCTACTCAATGATATCTTAGTCAAGGAAGAAATAAAGAAAGAAATTAAAATTTTTTTAGGGTTTAATGAAATTGAAGCCACAACATAGCCAAACTGATGGGACACAGTGAAAGTATTCCTAAGAGGAAAACTCATAGCCCTCACTGCCTCCAAAAAGAATCTAGAGAGAGCATACACTAGCAGCTTATCAGCATACATAAAAGCTCTAGAAAAATGGAAGCAGATTCACCCAAGAAGAATAGACTGCAGGAAATAATCAAATTCAGGGCTGAAATAAACCAAGTGGAAATAAAAAGAACTATTCAGAGAATCAGCCAAACCAGGAGCTGGTTCTTTGAGAAAAACAACAATATAGATAAACCTTTAGCCAGTCTAACTAGAGGGCAAGGGGCAGTATCTGAAGGATGGACCCAACGACTGTGGCTGCCAGGGATCCATCCCACAATCAGTCACCAAACATAGACACTATAGCATATGCCAGCAAGATGATGCTGAAAGGGCCCGGATATAGCGGTCTCGGGGGAAAATATACCAATGCCTGGCAAACATGGAGGTGGAAGCTCACGGTCAGCTATTAGATGGAACACAGGGTTCCCAAGGAAGAAGGAGCTAGAGAAAGT
>LR753700.1:0-53738 GCA_902729485.2 Mus minutoides | reverse complement strand
CCTAATAAAAGTTGAAAAAAAAACAAAAACAAAAACAAAAACAACAAAAAAAAAAACAAAATCAGAAATGAAAAAGAAGACATAACAATAGATCCTAACGAAATCCAAACACCATAAGTTCCTACTACAAAAGCCTATACTCAACAAAACTGGAAAACCTGGATGGAATGGACAACTTCCTAGACAGATACCAGGTACCAAAGTTAAATAAGGATCAGATGAATGATCTAAAAAGTCCCATTTCCCCTAAAGAAATAGAAACAGTCATTAATAGTCTCCCAACACAAAAAGCCCAGGACCAGATGGGTTTAGTGCAGAGTCCTGTCAAACCTTCAAAGAAGACCTAATTCCAATTATCCTCAACCTATTCCACAAAATAGAAACAGAAGGTATTCTACCTAATTCATTCTATGAATCCACAATTACTCTGATAACTGAACCACCAAGATCCAACAAAGAAAGACCAATTCCCTTATGAATATTGATGCAAAAATACTCAATAAAATTCTCCCAAACTGAATCCAAGAACATATCAAAACAATCATCCAGCATGACCAAGTAGGCTTCATCCCAGGGATGAAGGGATAGTTTAATACACAGATATCCATCAATGTAATCCATTATATAAACAAAATCCACATGAACATCTTGTTAGATGCTGAGAAAGCATTTAAAATTTTCAAAACACATTCATGATAAAAGTCTTGGAAAGAACAGGAATCCAAGGCCCATACCCAAACATAATAAAAGAAATATACAGCAAAGAAGTAGCCAACATCAAATTAAATGGAGAGAAACTTGAAGCAATCCCACTAAAATCAGGGACTAGAGAAGGCTGCCCACTTTCTCCCTACCTATTCAATATAGTACTTAATGTCCTAGCCAGAACAATTAGGCAACAAAAGGAGATCAAAGGGATACAAATTGGAAAGGAGGAAGTCAAAATATCACTATTTGCAGATGATATTATAGTATATATAAGTGACCCTAAAAATTCCACCAGAGAACACCTAAACCTGATAAACAGCTTCAGTGCAGTAGCTGGATATAAAATTAACTCAAACAAATTAGTAGTTTTTCTCTATAGAAAGGAAAAACAAGCTGACAAAGAAATTAGGGAAACAACACCCTTCATAATAGTCACACATAATATAAAATACTTGAGTGCAACTCTAACTAAGGAAGTTAAAGTTTCCTTATAAATGATAAAGTATGATAATAACTTCAAGCCTCTGAAGAAAGAAATCAAAGAAGATCTCAGAAGATGGAAAGATCTCCCATGCTCCTGGATTGTCAGGATAAATATAGTAAAAATGGCTATCTTGCTGAAGGCAATCTATGGATTCAATGAAATCCCCATCAAAATTCCAACTCAATTCTTCACTGAGTTAGAAAGGACAATTTGCAAATTCATCTGGAATAACTAAAAACCAAGGATAGCAAAAACTATTCTCAACATTATAAAAACATCTGGTGGAATCACCATTCCTGACCTCAAGCTACACTACAGAGCAATTTTGATAAAACTGCATGGTACTGTTACAGTGACAGACAGATAGATCAATGGAATATAATTGAAGTCCCAGAAATAAGCCCACAAACCTATGGCCACTTGATCTTTGACAACGGAGCTGAAAACTTCCAGTGGAAAAAAAAGAGCATTTTTCAACAAACAGTGCTGGCTTAACTGTAGTTATCATGTAGAAGAATGTGAATTGATCCATTCTTATCTCACTGTACAAAGCTCAAGTCTAAGTGGATCAACAAACTCCATAAAAAACAAAACAAAATGAAAAAAAAAAAAAACAGAGATACTAAAATTCATAGAGGAGGAAGTGGGAAAAAGCCTCCAAGATATGGGCACAGGGGAAAAATTCCTGAACAGAACCCCAAAGGCTTGTGCTGTAAGATTGAGAATAGACAAATGGGACATCATAAAATTGCAAATCTTCTTTAAGGCAAAGGACACTGTGAATAAGACAAAAAGGCCACCAACACTTTTGAAAAGGATCTTTATTTATCAATTCTAAATCAGATAGGGGACTAATATCCAATATATACAAAAAACAACAACAAAAAAACCCCCCAAAAAACAAAAAACAAAACAAACAAAAATACAAAAAAACTCAAGAAGCTGAACTCCAGACAATCAAATAACCCTATTAAAAATATGGGTGACAGACCTAAACAAAGAATTCTCACATAAGGAATAAGGAATGACTGTGAATCACCAGAAAAACATTTTCAACATCCTTAATCATCAGGGAAATGCATATCAAAACAAACCTGAAATTCCACTTCACACCAGTCAGAATGGTTAGGATCAAAAATTCCCATGACAGCAGATGCTGGTAAGGATGTGAAGAAAGAGGAACACTTCTCCATTGTTGGTGCAATTGCAAGCTGGTACAACCATTCTGGAAATCAGTCTGGTGGTTCCTCAGAAAACTGGACATTGTGCTACCAGAAATCCAGCAATACCACTCCTGGGCATATACCCAGAAGATGTTCCAACTGGTAATAAGGACACATGCTGCACTATGTTTATAGAAGCCTTATTTATAATAGCCAGAAGTTGGAAAGTCCCCAGATGTCCCTCAGCAGAGGAATGGACACAGAAAATGCGGTACATTTACACAATGGAGTACTAATCAGCTATTAAAAACAATGAATATATGAAATTATTATGCAAATGGATGGATCTGTAGGATATAATTCTGAGTAAGCTAACCCAATCACAAAAGAACTCACATGATATGAAGTCACTGATAAGTGGATATTAACCCCCAAACTTAGAATATCCAAGTTATAATTGGCAAAACACAAGAAAATCAAGAAGGAAGTCCAAAGTGTGGATAATTCTTTCCTCCTTAGAATGGGGAACACAATACCCATGAAAGGAGTTACAGAGACAAAGTTTGGAGCTGAGACAGAAGGAAGGACCATCCAGACTGTCCCCTCCTGGGGATCCATCCCATAAACAGCCAACAAACCCAGATACTATTGCTATGCCAGCAAGATTTTGCTGACAGGACCCTGATATAGCTGTCTCTTGTGAAGCTATGCCAGTGCCTGGCAAATACAGAAGTGGATGCTCACAGTCATTTATTGGATGGAACACAGGGCCCCCAATGGAGGATCTAGAGATTGAACCCTAGGTGCTGAAGGGGTCTGTAACCCTATAGGAGGAACAACAATAAGAACTAACCAGTACCCCAGAGATAGTGTCTCTAGATCTGTATGTAGCAGAAGATTACTTAGTAGGCGATCATTTGGAGGAGAGACCCTTGGTATTGCGAAGATCATATGCCCCAGTACAGGGGAAAGACAGGGCCAGGACGTGGATGTGGGTGGGTTGGGTACCAGGGCGGGAGGAGGGTATAAGGGACTTTCGGGATATCATTTGAAATGTAAATGAAGAAACTATCTAATAAAAATTGTTTTTGAAAAAATTATGGGAAAGAAAATTGGCTTTACACACAATCTAACTTGTTGAGGTGTCTTATGATATTCAGATAGCACATAAATGAACTGAGAATGAACTAACAAGGTGAAAACTATAAAAAAAGAACTACAAATATAGATGTCCATAAACAGATGAATGGATAAGGAAAACATGGGCCATATACAGTATGGAATATCTTTCAACCATAAAGAAATATTAAATTATGGAATTTGTAGGAAGATATATTGATCTGGAAAATATATTAAAGGTGTAACTCAAGGTCTGAAAAAAAATCTCATGACTTTTTTTACTTATCTTTATTCCATTCTGCCTATTGCTTATTGGCAATTAACTTATTCTTCATTTAATAAGATGTTTTTCACATCCCTACATGTTGTCTTAATAAAAATATCTTGGATTTCATAATTTGCTCCAGTTTTTCATAATATTTTTATTCATTATTTGGGAATTTCACATCATAAACTTAAGCAGCCTCATTTCCCAGTCCATCCAGGTCTTCTGCCACACCCCTGGGAATCCTCCACCAGCACACACACACAAAGACACACAAACACACACACACAAAGAAAAAGAACGAGAAGAAGAGGAGGAGGAGGAGAAAGAAAGAAAAATAAACAAAAAAAATAAAGACAGGAAGACAGGAAGAAAGAAAGAGAGAGAGAGAAAGAAAGAGAGAGAGACAGAGAGAGAGAGACAGAGAGAGAGAGAGAGAGAGAGAGAAGAAAAAATGTCCAATTTGTGTTACCCATATACTCACTGAAGCACAGTCAAACTACTAGTGGCAAACACCTTAGGAAAAAAAATTAAGTCTTTTCCCCACTGGCATCCCTACCATTAGCCATAAATCAGCATTCTTATCACAACTTTTAAGAGTTCTCTTCATGGCTTTTGTCTAGGGGGGGGGGGGATGAGTGTGGATATGGCTTGTAATGGAAGCCTTCTATTTTGTTTTTTTTTAGATTTTTTTTATTAAATATTTTCTTAATTTACATTTCAGATGCTATCCCAAAATTTCCCTATACCCTCCCCCCGCCCTGCTCCCCTACCCACCCACTCCCACTTCATGACCCTGGCATTCCCCTGTATTGGGGCATATAAAGTTTGCAATACCAAGGGGCCCCTCTTCCCAATGATGGCCAACTAGGCCGCCTTCTTTCTTAACTGTGAGTTTACAGTCATCAGTACCATAGGAACAGTTGCTTCAGTTCTTCGTATTATAAAAAAATGAATGTTTATAGTCAGCAGGAACACAGATCATGGCCTTACACAGACACAGAGATCCACATGGTCTCCTAATGTCAGCACATGCCACAGACTTCAGCGTGATCTTCAAGGGTAATACAGATCATAGACATCAACATGTACCTTTACACAGGCCCAGACATCACCATAGCTCTCAGTGGCAGCAATATGGCACCCAGCAATTGCTCTGTCCTCAGACATCAGCATGGATTCAGACTTCAGTACAGATTAGGGGCATCTGCATGGCTTTCGTTGGTAACATGGAGATAAACACAGACTTCAGATGCCATAGGATTGACACATAGTCCTCAGATAGCCCTGATCTGGACATCACCATGTTCTCAGGTGACAGTGCAGGGCACAGAAATCAACATAGCCTCTGGTGGCAGCATTTCCTATGTACATAAGACGGTAGTCCAGACCAAGTTTATAGGTATGGTCTTTTGTGGTAATTAGGCCAGGAACATCAACATGGCTCCTGGCTGCTGTAGGGCCATGGAAATCTACATTGACCTCCAGCTTTAACACTACCTGGGACAGTGGTTCATGGATACGAAAGTGGATTCTGGGGACAGCACAAACCATAGAGATAGTTCAAGGATGTGCAGTTCAGAATATAAACCATTGTTAATCTTGGATATCTTGTGTCATTATTCATAACCAGGGGCGTTATGCATCTGGACAATGTGATCAGGCTGACTTGGTGTTCAAGCTATCAGCTGCTAAACTCTACCTGTTAGCCCTACTTAGCAATGACAGATTCCCCAGTCTACACCTATCTCCATACCCTGTCTCCAGTTCTACACTCCCATTTACAAATTGCTCTGCCATCATTCCCCCTTTTCTATCTTATATCCATTCATAGTGGCATTAGAAACTGTCGTGTGCCATGCAGTATTTTTGTTGTTGTTGTTCAAAAGGCTTTATATGTATATTTTAATTGCAATGAGTCATTGGTCTGTTTCGAAGGTTCTGGTTTCTGATACACCATTAAAAACTGGACCATCACTGGACTCATTTCTGATATCCTGTGTTTGCCCAGAATCACAGAGCATCTTGACATCTCCCTGCCCTTTATGTCAGCTGACCCCTGTCAAGGCAATTCCATGCTAGAGGCCTACTGCTGGGCGTAGGGCTAGCACTATTCAGTAATGACATCTGGTTCTGTAATTCCAGCATCTCTACTTACTCTAGCTACTCCTAGATGAAGTGGATGTTGTAGTACACTGACTTAAGCACTGAATATGAGCCAAAATGGAACCTAGGTGGGTCATGCTGTGTGTGGGTCTGTTTTCCAAATGTCATGAACAGGTCTGAACTTCCTTAATTTTAAAATTATTATTTCTGGTTTTGTAATGAAAAAAAAATACTAGAATATATGAAAAAAAGATATTTGCTTCCAAATAATATTTGAAGTATTTTAAATGAAAGAAAACTCACATATTATCTAAATTTGACAATTGCCTGTGTGATTTTTAACTGAGATGTATAATATAGTATATGAAAATAAGTATGTACATTGACTTCACATAGAGCAGTGATTAAGCAAAGAATCTCAGCAATTTGACTGCTGGGCATTGAACAACTGATTAACATGTTTTCTCTTTAGTTTCTACATGTAGAAACTGTAATAAAAAAGCAAAAACCTGAAATAGCAACATGACTGTGTCATTAAATTTAACTGCGCAAAGACAGTGTCACCGTCCACATTACTGAGTGTGGTCTAATTCAACATATGAGATGCAGTGAATAAGGACCTTACACCCTGAGGTCCTTTTTACATTAGCACACAGGCCTCATTAATTTTTGTTGTTGAAATGGTTTAGAAAGATTTTTAAGAAGCATTAGTGTATGGTGGCCTCATTTGTGAGAAAGACAGTGGAGTTTCCAATATCATTGAATTTGGCTCTTCTATGAAACACATCATTGATATTAAGCAAAAACATGACAGATGGTCTAATGGAATCTTAGCACACCGCAGGATGTAGAAATACTGACTCTAGAATCCTGGGGCCTATAGAAAGCTCAGAGTGTTACCTGCTTTAAGAGATTTGCCTCTGCATTGCTTCTCTCTAGGCAATAACAATAACTTTTTGAATTTTTAAAGGGTCAGTCTCATTGAAAAATTATATTTTAGTCGATTTTCTATATACGCTATGCATTTTTAATTGAAAGTAAACATTTTTTTTTTACACAGCAAAGAAGCATTGCTGAAAATAACTTCGAATATCTTTAAAATAACTTCAAAAAATGCATTAAGAATGTGGATGATTCTGAAAAGCAAATGCATAGTTTAGAGGAGCAAAAAATAACATGGATCTAATTTTCAATATATTTCTCTTAAATTGAATAAGTCATTAAACTATATTTTAAAATATGAATGTAAATATTTTGTTCAATATTATTCATTTCATTTTCTTAATGTGTACTAATGGAATTAACTTGGAACATCAATCTTCCTTCCTTCTAAAACATGAATTATACAATATATTTAGTAGATTAAAGAAATGAGTATGACAGCTGCTGTCTTAGAGCTGAACTACAGGCCATTTGCTAAGATTCATATGATTAAAATGTGCTCCAAGCAGAGAACTCACTGACCTATTTCCAACAATTAAAATATTTTGTTTTTATAAACATCTCATTATAAAATATTTAATCTTCATATTCTGTTTTAGATTCAGAGGAATGAAATTAATTTGTGGATATTAGTTGATTAATTATCTTTGGCAATAACATTGTTATAGTTATTACAATTAACAGCTTTTTATTTTAATATCTTATTTTTATCAGTGCAAGACTTTTCATTGTTCTGATTATTAGGCCCCGACACTTTAAAGATATTATAAAAATACAATTATAATGCTTTTGATAATTGGCATTTCTCAAGTCAGCAGGTTTAGCTATGTGTTTTGGTTAAAAGCTTTGTTTATAGTAATAGATGCCAGTCAAAGCTAGTAACAGCTGCTGAAAGTAACCCTAATAATGTAGTGTAATTTGCGCCTAGTGTTTCTCCACAGCTCATTAGAACTTCATGTAATTAGAAGACAAGAGTAACAAAGAATTTGTGTGGGTATTATGGGGTCAGTAATCTACTTCCAAAAACCCTTTTCATTTTTACTTTGTGATTTTTGATCAACCCCTTCCTCATCTGACAGGTTCACATTTGTTCAACTGTCACTGCTACTATGTGTCAATCTTTCCACCTGTAATGCCTGTGGAGGGTAATACTGACCTTCGGGGGTTAAGAACAGCATCCAGTGTTGAGAGCTGAAACTGATAGAGGCAGAAGACCAAGATACTCAGACTATTTTATTTTAAGCACTGCCATGATAGCTCTTAACAGACTATAACTGGACCATTGCTGTTTTACTTTGGTATCTTTGACACCAAACAGTATGTCCATATGTTCATATACCTTTTTCTTCTCCTGCTCCCTTCTACCCTTTAGAATCCCATAAAATCCACCCTTCTTCCTTACTATAAATACATTCTCAACAATGTAGTAATATAAAGGACGATCAAGCTCCAAACACTGTTAACTTGCTTTGTGATTATAATCATTGCTGTTCCTAACTATGTGATATATTTACTAAGAGAAACAAAGAGAAAGTGAGAGAGCAAGAGAGAGGGGAGGAAGAAACAAAATGAAAGAAAGAAAAGAGAGAGAGAGAGAGAGGAAGGAAGGAAGGAAGGAAGGAAGGAAGGAAGGAAGGAAGGAAGGAAGGAAGGAAGGAAGGCCAAAAGTAATAGGTTGAAGTAGGTTTCTGAAATGTTCATATTTTACAAAAATGTAAGATTTTTTGTAAAATAAAAGTTTTCATGTGCCCAATTTGAACATATTTTAGATTAATCCGACTCTTAACTCTAACAGTCTTCTAGGTATAAAAGGGAAGAATAATTTCAAGGAAGAAAATTGTCAACTATAAGTAGGCCTCTTCTCTCCTTCAAAACAAAACTATTTACCTATTTACCCAGTTGGAAATACACACACACACACACACACACACACACACACACACACACACAAATATATCTATCTATATCTATCTATCTCTATCTCTATCTCTATCTCTATCTCTATCTACTTCAGAAGTCTGGCCAGTTGAAATTAAAACTCATTTTCATTTTCTATTTTGTTTTTACCCAGAGGCCATATTACTCAACATAACTGTCAAGGATATTGATGACCGAATGCTCGGGAACTTCTCTCCCTCCTGCTTGCCTTGTTTGTGCAGCAACATCTCATTACCACAGGCCAGAGAGGCTCTGAATAAATCTACAATTTCCTCCCCTCCATTGTAATGCTTCCTTCCAATGTCATGGCCACAGCAGGCAATGCCACAGTCACTGCATAAACTGTGGGATTTGCTGTTCTTTTCACTATCACAAATCATGCACAATATTTTAGTATGCCATTTAGCTATAAATACAATGGCTATATGAGATTGTGTATCTGTAGCAGAAAAAGAAGTCAGCCAATCTTTGCCAGAGGAACCCCTGCTTTGAAGTGGCTGAGGAGCCCTCTTTGTGTTGCTACTGTCAACTTTGTAACTGCTCTGGATGATCTAGGAGTGGTTGTGTCACTTGTAGATAGAGCATCTCAGAAATAAGGTTCCTCAGAAGGCTAAAGGATGTCAGGACTTACTTATGATGTTCAAGATTTCCAAAGCCTTAATAATGTCTTAAGTGTCTACTTAAGATCACACTCCTTATGTTTATTATATGAACTCAAGTTAGCAGACTCCCTTTCAAAGCTGTCTTTGCTACTTTCCTTTCCAATAGTGTCTCTAACTATTCATTCATTAGCCTGGTCTTTACCCTGAATATATCTGTTACAGGCAACTGTCAAATATCTCTGAGTAAGTAGATGTCTTCCCTGCCATTGCAGTGGTTTTCTTTTCTTTTTTTTTTTTTGGTTTTGCTGGGCATTTTTTTTCTCTTTATTAGATATTTTCTTCATTTACATTTCACATGTTATTCAGAGATTTTCCCTTACCCTCCCGAGTCCCCGCCCTGCTCCCCTACCCACCCCCTCCCAAGTAATGGCCCTGGCATTCCCCTGTTCTGGGGCATATAGAGTCTGTATGACCCAGGGGCCTCTCCTCCCAATGATGGCCAACTAGGCCATCTTCTTCCATATATGCAGCTAGAGACATGAGCACAGGGGGAACTAGTTAGTTCATGTTATTCTTCCACCTAGAGGGTTGAAGACCCCTTCCGCTCCTTGGGTACTTTCTCTAGCTCCTACCTTGGGAGTCCTGTGTTCCAACTAATAGCTGACTGTGAGCATNGCCATTCTTACTGGTGTGAGGTGGAATCTCAGGGTTGTTTTGATTTGCATTTCCCTAATGATTAAGGATGTTGAACATTTTTTCAGGTGCTTCTCAGCCATTCGGTATTCCTCAGTTGAGAATTCTTTGTTTAACTCTGTGCCCCACTTTTTAATGGGGATATTTGATTTTCTGGTGTCCACCTTCTTGAGTTCTTTTTCTTAACACAACTGTCACTAATGGACACCAACAATGATGTATACCCAGCAGACATGGAGACAACATGAGCTCAAGTCTGAAGTGCTGTCTCTCTTTGGTCCTGGTTTTGAAGGATTCTGACATTGAATTTGAAAAAGTTCTAATGTAAGATAATTTCTTTAATAGTCTTTGAGTTTATTATAAATATGTTGATGTGTATATATTTATGTACATACGCATGTGAATGTGTATATATTTATCTCTATCATCTATCATCTATCTATCATCTATCTATATCTAAATATATTTTAAGCCATGCATTTAGTTATTCAATTGTAAATACTATTTGCTCAAAATGACGTTTGCCATTTCTTCCCTATAGGTCAAACATGTTGAATATGGCTTGCTTATTTTTGTGACAGTGAAAGTCAAAAAGAGACTAAATTTAGGTACACTTGGGGCATATCTTGTATATATCTGTATGTATTTATATATAATTTGATAGCCAAACTTATATGTGTACATAAGTTACATTTTTATTATTGTTATTAAATGACTGACAGCAACAACTTAAAGAAGATGAGATTTATTCTAGCTCCTGGTTTTATGGAATATCCTTGTCATGATATGCATTGTGGCAGAATTTATAAAAGAGAGATCGCATTCGTATTATGGTACCTTACAATAGAGGAATTAGAAATCAGACCTGAGGCAGGATGAGGATATAATTGCCAATCAGAAGCCCTAAGTCATCAACCTAGGTCCCATGTTTGAAGGTTTTACAACCAGGGAAAGAAGTCACCACCATTACCCAGAGAGCTGGTGGGAGTTCATACATGTGAGTCTTTGAAAGATGTTTCAGAATCAGATCCCAACAATATGCAAAGATGTGCTGAGTGTCTCAAGCAGGGTATCAGGGAAGGGGCATGAGGTATTAAAATGGGATGGAAAAGTAAGAGTTAGGGCTTCACAAAGAGAGAAACTGATATTATTTTATTCGATTTGCGAATAACATTTCATGGAAACTTATACATATTTACAAGTGAGGGTACATTTCTGACCCAATTTGAAATGAAATATCACATGGACAAGTTATGAAGGGAATCTTACAGCCAAGACAGCAAAGACTCTAGCTTATGAGCTTATTTATTTGGTTAAGGATAGATGCTATTGCTGACACTGGCAAGACATTCTGAAACAAAACCTTCTCTTGAGATTCACGCTCTTTCTTGGTCACAGGGCATGTTTTAAATTCGAGTTATGTCCTCCAAAATCTGAACTTCTTCATTCTGCAGCCAAAGAACACACATTTTTATTTTCACAGAACACAAAATACCAGCAGTATTAATGAGGTGGTTTCCCCTGATCCAAGTCTTATATCAGCAGAGTTTTCCACTTTCCCAATAAAGAATATTAACTATTTTGAACAAAGATTGAGCTGATGTAACCGTTTTGATTTTGTTTTTCAAGTCTTCAAGAGACAATCTATCCCTATCCCTGGATTAAGCAGACAATATTTTCTGTGGTATTTAGATGGCAAATGTACAATCCTATCAAGAAGAGGGCCTATTACTGTATTTGAGAATCATTTTTCTAAAATTTAATTGGGGGCAATGTTATAAATTAAACATTACACAAAGCACTGTATAAAGCTAATTTAAATGTGAGATGCTCTGTCTCTCTTTTTATTAATCATTTTATTTGTTTACATTGCAAATGATCTCGCCCTTCCTGCTTATCACTCCACAACCCACCCATCCTACTCCCTTCTACCCTCCCCTTTGCCTCTATGAGGGTACTTCTCCACCCACTCACCCACTCCTACCTCACTGCTCTAGCATCCCCCTATGCTGGGGCATCTCTGCTATCTCAAGACCTACATGACTAGGAAGAGACTTGATCCTGCTTCATCATGTGATTTATTCCCTCTCCAACTTCTGCTGCTCTTCTACCCTTCATCTGGAAATTAATCCGCTTTTCTTGTTCTATCTTACAACTCTCGATATTTTATGAAGGTAAGAAAATCCTACCTGTCCTGAACTATTCATTAGTAGTGTTTCATTAGCTTCCCATACAAAAAATACTTGAATAATGTCATAAATATACAGGATTTTACAGATGTCTGGATATTCAGATGAACA
This sequence comes from Mus minutoides, assembly GCA_902729485.2. Taxonomy (NCBI): domain Eukaryota; kingdom Metazoa; phylum Chordata; class Mammalia; order Rodentia; family Muridae; genus Mus; species Mus minutoides. The sequence goes on along the minus strand of LR753700.1, from coordinate 41,418 downwards.
TTTGACCTTAAAGCAGTAGGGAAAAGATTGTAAATGCAATTGGTCAGAGTTGATTAACATTTTATGTATATCTATATCTATATCTATATCTATATCTATATCTATATCTATATCTATATCTATATCTATATCCATATCCATATCCATATCCATATCTATATCTATATCTATATCTATATCTATATCTATATCTATATCCATATCCATATCCATATCTATATCTATATCTATATATCTATCCATATATATATATATATATATATATATATATATATATATAGAGAGAGAGAGAGAGAGAGAGAGAGAAAGGTTCAATCAAATGTCTTAGAAAGTAGAAAGGAATGAAGCCAAGGCATAAACACTGAAACCTGAAAAGCTAGACCTATATTTTAAATAGAGAAGGTGGTATTTGGAAGTTTTCTATTAGAAAATAAAATGCAGAATCAACTGAGAGTTTTCACATGCTCAGTGAAATAATAAAAGTAATCAACAATAGGGTTGAGGCCTTTTGGTTTCTAATTATTTGATTCTACTGATGTGTACTTAGCTAAAGGTGTATAAAATTGAATATGTGGCTTAACTATCTGTGAAATTAGACAATAATCTATTGGGAGCTGTAATGCTGAAGGCAAAAGGTCTCAGCTGGGAAATGTCTAAGTGCATGTGTGTGTGTGTGTGTGTGTGTGTGTGTGTGTGTGTGTGTGTGTATGTATGTGTGTGTGTGTGTGTGTGTGTATGTTGTTAAAATAGGAATATGTAATTTGAAGGAGGAAGTGTAATGGATTCACATTTTAATTTTCTAACATATTTCTAACTACAAATTATTTGGATAACTTTATAAAATAACTAATTAGAAACTATTCAGTGATGTAGCTAAGCTAGTCAGAGGCAGAGCAGAACAACTGATTAATTATGCAGAAAAGCTCTTTGAGTTATCTCTTTCCTGAGAGAAGGGACGAATAGAGCAGAAAGGAGGGATATGAGTTATTTTAGCAAATTGGCATTTTTACTGCCTTTAAAGAAAATGAAGATTTAAATAAGACTGGAACTGAGATGTTTCTTTGATTTATAATAAGAGGAGGAAATAGGGTGGTGATATAAAGTTTAGAGGTCTTGTTAGAAATATACTAAAATGAATGAGGCTTAAAGGGTTTAGAAGAATGATTTAAAACAAATATTTGCAGTGAAGCCTCTTAAGGTGCTTTACCCACATGAAGAAATGGGAGGAAAATTTCTGTGTTTATGTGTACACTCCATGCTTGTAAGGGCTTCTTTTGACTCAAAGCTAGAGTCCACATTGGACTGCTGACAAGGAGGTCGCCCATGTGTTCTCAATAACCTCTCACTTTTCTGCCATTTGGATTTTTATAATTGAAAACCAATGAGAATGAATTTTGAAATGGACAGCAAGACAATTGTATTGATTTTAGCAGTAGCAGCTTAAATACAATAGGCTACAGGGCAATGTATTGATTCAGGAAACAGCTGATAGAAGTTGAATGAAACTTCTTAATAGGAAAATCACATTCCATTAACTCTAGACTGAGCTATGAACTTTTCACTCAAATTTATATTTTAGCCCGGAGTTTTTCTACATAGCATGAGGAAAATCATACCTACTGTTCGACAGCCATAGAGAAGACAGAAAGAGAGTGATCCTAACAGACATCCAGAAAGCAAGTTGGGCAGTTTTCTAAAATGTCTATGTTAAGAAAAGAAAGAATGTGAGAGTGGAGAGGGAGGGAGGGAGAGAGGGAGGGAGGGAGAGAGGAAGGAGGCAGGAAGTGGGGAAAGGAGGAGAGAGAGGAAGACAGAGAGGGAACAGAGAGGGAGCAATCAGTCATAAAGGTTCTGGTTGCCCAATCAGATGTTCACCCATGTGCTCTCTGATGAGTGTGTGCACATTCACTTGAGTACATGCGTGTGTGCGTGTGTGTGTGTGTGTGTGTGTGTGTGTGTGTGTGTGTGTGTTATTTCATTTTCATTTTCTTTTTCCAGCTTCCTAGTAAAGCACCATTTGTTTACTATGTACCACACAGTCCCCATTTTTGAAGAAAATTCTACTCAACCATGAATGTTTAATAATAATATAAAAAAGCTGATATGATCTTTTAAAACAAATTTGTTGAGGTCCCTTATTTTAACTCTATTCAAAAAATAGTTTTAATGAGTAATATAAAGATTCAGAGACTGTTTATTAGTATATCGACTAGCAATTTCTTTGTTTAAGGAGAATGTTGCACTAGGAAGAAATTATAATACACACTGGAAATTCAAATACCAGTGATACAGAGAGTAAATTACAGTCCTAAATGGGGTGTAACTTCTTATATGCAGGAATTAGGACAGGGGTCAGTTTACAGAAGATTTTACATGTATGTGGACAGGTAGTTTCTTATAGTCAATATTAGTAGGAAATTAATTAACACAAAATTAAATGTATGTTGGGAAGTGAGAAGGATGTGCAGTGTCAATGTATTTGAATAAAAAGAGTGTTTTAGGGAAATGAAAAACTTGTGCATGTAATAGATACTGACAGGCTGTATGTTCAAGTCAATGTCAATGTCAATGTAGAGCATAGGAGTTAACAAAATGAATAAAAAATATTAATAGATTTTGTAAAATAAAATTTTTAAAAATTACCCTATACAGGATGTTATGCAAACACAGTCTTCACTTCTGTGAAATAAAATCCAAGAGATATAGTTTTGTGTTATAGTAAGTGACAGTTTAGTTTCAGACAGATGAGGATCTGGGTAGAGTTGGCAAAATGAAGATTATAAACATATATATGTATGAAAATATATCTTGGTTGTTTCTTCAAGTTTTTGAGCAAAGTCTCATGCAGAATTAGTAGGAGTTCAGGACTTGACTTTTTTTCTTTAATGTAACCAAGGCTGGCCTTTAACTATGATTTAGTTGTCTTAAGCTTTCATGTGTGGGGCTTGCAGGTCAGACTTAGCTTATAATTTAATTTACATAGGACTGCAAATATCTGTAGATGAGACAGATTTAGTCATTCCATGGACAGTCATAGACCCACCTTGTAAAGATTCCTTCCAAACAGAAATATATTAGTTTATGTGGATCTTTAATCAATGGCATGCTGGTTAGTGTTTATTCATTACCAATTGAACCAACAAATATGAAATTAAAACATTTAGTTTTCATTTAAACCTAAATATTATTGAAATTTGGGGGGAGGATTATATAAACAAATTAGGAAGGGATGAGCAAGGAGATATTCTGAAGGATCATAGGTAATTATTACTCTAGCATATTCCATTTTATCTTTTCTGGCACCTTAAGTCTTCTGTATGATTGTTGGTTCTTTTTGTTGTTGTTGTTGTTGTTTTGTTTTTTTTTTTTGTTTTTTGTTTTTTTGAGACAGGCTTTCTCTGTATAGCTCTGGCTGTCCTGGAACTCACTATGAAGACCAGGCTGGCCTTGAACTCAGAAATCCACCTGCCTCTGCCTTTCAAGTGCTAGGATTAAAGGCATGTGCCACCACACCCTGTGATTGTTGGTTCTTTAGCATGCTACTCTGATTAGCACTGGCTGATAAAAATTTGCTATAAAGCAGGTTGAAACTACTTTAAAAGATGGCTGCAAGAAATACTGACATCACAGCATCATTCCAGTAAGTTATGGAAGATTCCAGAGTCCTCACAGTGATCCAAAGCTGAAGACTGAGAAACTATATTGAACTCCCTATATTAATTTTCTATTCTATGTACAGGAATACATAACAATCTCAGTCCTTTGTCCTATTATTCTGGCCTTTTTTGAACTAGCAGCTTTTTGGAATGCTGGCAATATAGATACATATTCACAAACAGAAATATGTAGCATCAAAGAAGTATACCACACTTATGAGTTCATTGGCCAAGTAGGAAGACTGGAGGCTCACTACTCATGAGTAACATGGGTTGTTGTTCAATGCCAGATTCACATCTGTTAAGACTTGGTCTATTCCTCAACAACTTATAATTACTTGGAAGAAAATAAAATACAATAGTCAGCATAGAGTCTAATTTTGCTATCATTTAAGAATTCTAAATCAAAAACTTTCCATGGAGTATAATGCAAGGTCAATAGTACCTCTCTGTTATGGCATGTTTTGTGAGTACTGATTAAAATTCTAGATGGAACATGAGCTAATGTTTAGTTACCAATTGTTGGTAGAAAGTATATGCTTGAGACATCTAAGGAGCCCTAACTTATGAATTTTATTATAGAACTATGCTCCTGCTTAGCTTTTCTAGGAAATGTGTCTTGTTTCTTTGCATTTTTAATTTGCCACATATTTTATTACTCATTCTACACAACCACAATCATTGTTCTATACACATACACAATATCTTATTATGCACCAGAATTTTCCATCCATATCAAGTCAATATAAAGTGTCTGGGTTGAATATATTCCCATGACCTAATTTGTTCTCTAGTTTAAAAGAGAAAAGAAAACATCAAATAAGTCCTTGCCTTTAGTCTAATAGAGATGCTTCAGATTGCTTCCTCTAATGTACTTTTTAACCACTGAACTTCTAAAAGACCAAACAGAACCAAATTGGATCAGAAGAATTAAGGTTGCTTCTAGACTCACTTCAAGGCTCATTAAGGTTTAAGTTTGCCAAAGTGAGCTCTCAGTTCATTCGTGGGTTGAATTATTCTTATGCTATTTATTTGAATTAAGAGAGCTTTGCAGACACCTTTTGGGGCACTGGTGAAATGTTTAAGAACAGGAACATTTTCTGTGAAAACATTTAGTTGAGTTGATGGTGTTAGTACTTCTAAAATATGAAACAAACAAAAAAAAAAACCCTTAAAAATGAAAACAGAAAGTCATGCTTTGAAAACATAAGCTTAAATATGGATTTTAAAAATCATTTGCTTTTTATTTCATAGGAGGCTTCACTAGGTATTTGAAGATAGGTAAATGGCCATATGTAACAACATTGTGCCCTCATTTAATAAAAAAAATGTATTTCAAAATGTAGAGTATAAACAAAAAGCAGACGGTATGTGTTGTAACACACTAAAGGTAAAATTAGGAGGAAATAGTAACACTGTGGGATGATGGGTATTTTTATGCATGAGTGTGACTGGCAAAATGACATGAAGATATGATTTGAGGCCAAGGATAGACAAACAGCAAAGAATGAAACATTGAGACAAGAATATGGAAGAAATGCTCTATTTGAGGTGGAGGCAAAAATTCAACACTTTATACAAATAGTGTATTATATGACAGTACACTAATTGTGTAGGAAAAATGGTCTCAGAACTTTGTGCTGTTCAAAAGTATCTTTCACTGGTAATTTCCAAGTGATAGACATATACAAAGCTTACGTTTTTATCATGGCTTTTTATTATCATCTATAACATGGGTGTTCAATTTAGAAAAATTACAAATGTACTAGAATAAGAGGAAGAAGAGTTCAAAGAAGTAGGTAAGGCAAACAAACAAACAAATAAAAACAAAACAAAAACAAAACAAAACAGAACAATAACAACAACAGCAACAACAACAACAAAAAGACCAACATACAGAGCTGCAAATCCAACGATTAAGTGGGATTGATGAGAAGGATATTTGGGATTGATGATTTGGCCGGGTAATAAAGCAGTCAGGAAAGCATAAGTGGTTAAACAGACATAGCATTAGTAGGTCCTAATATCTCAATAAAAATATTCTTAGAGATTATTGGAATAAATTATAATTGAGAAGATATACTGGATCTCTCTTGTGTCTTAATGCCTACCTCCACATCATTATTTAGACTTAGAGATTGCATCAAACTTTCCCAGTTAATATGTGTGTGTGTGTGTGTGTGTGTGTGTGTGTGTGTGTGTATTCCACATTTCTCAAATGGACTTGTACTTTTCTTGTAACAGATAATCATAGTAGCAATAAGCTTATAATATTTGAACTCTTTTATCCCTAATATATTTTTTCAGTTTAGAAAGATATTTATATATTAGGAATAGTGTCAAATTTTCTATATCATTCATTATGTATAGCACAGACACTTTTGTTAGTCTGTCAAATTTAAGATCTTGGCTGTGATATAGTTTCTTCCAGGCTGTTTCCAACTTCTGAATCTCCTTCACTCCACCAAGTTCTAGAAACATACTTTGGCCCTTACATTCATAGTTTTATTATCTGCCTTAACTCCAACAGTGTAAAAACCAACCTATTGTCCTTTTTTATTAATTTTGTAAATGAAAAAATAATTAAAAATATAATTTAAAGTATTAAATAAAAATTCAAAGTATTATCTCTATTGAAGTTACAAAACTCTCTCAGGGCTATAAACATCATCTCTGGTTCCCTTAAATTTTATTTACTGCCCTCCAAGATATGTTAGATCTCTTTGAGATGTTTTAGACTCTTCAACTTTTTAATTTCCTTCATTATCATTTTCCCTTTTCATGATGCAGCCAAGCAATACCACAAGACTTTTTGTTAATTAAATATGTCCACCTCTACACTATTTATAAGAGATCTTCTTTTTTCTCAAATGTATCCTTTCTAGAGTGGTCTATATGTCTATAATTGTGAAGGTTTTGCTAATTTTTCTACTCAAAGTCATACATTAGTCTATTTTTATTGTCTAACTAGAGCCTTTCTTCTTCTCTACAGAGCATGTTATTCAGACATCAATCCTCATTATTTCTCCATAACAAGATCCTCCTGACTGGTTTGAATAGAGGATAGTGGGTGATGGTCAATAATATTTTCTGTTTAAATAGAAGTTTTCTATTGGACCACAGCTCAAACAAGATGTTTATATTGAAACTGTAAAATACTGCCTAATTTGGGAGTAGTTTGCAACAAATACAATATAAGTAAAATAATATTAAATGAAGGATTGTGTTATAAAGTAAGAGGTGTTAAGGCAGTTATGAGCAAAGTAGATAGTAAAGTCCGCCAGGTCAAATGTCTAAATGTCCAAATAAAGTCCATCAAAGAAAAGTCTACCAGGTCAACCATACCAAGTACAAAAATGCAATGCCTAGCAATACAGACAAGAAGGAGATAATGCCAACTGTGTCCATAAGGATGCAGAAATTAAATATGATAACAGCCTATCATATTTTTGGATCAGCATTCTTAATGAAAGCAGACATTACAGGTTATGTAGAGAATTATAGAGTCTTTGATAAAGCATGGAAAGGGGAAATGAAACTATTTGGTGCTTATTTCTTTAGCATAATCAGTATTCTGTGACTACAACTCAATCATTTCAATAAAAAGAGACAGAAGAAAAAGTTAAATATCGTTATGTCTAAAAAGTCAAATAATCCATATAAAATGGGTTTTCATTAAAGCTAGCATAAAATATAAAAGGAATCTCATAAACTTTGAATAAAAGCATGCACATTTAATACAATATTCAGCGTTTTACTTCCTCAAAGCTATACAGAAAGTAACCTGGGAAGCAATTTAGAAGAAGTTGTTAAGATCAATACTATTATGTCCTCGAAATAAGTTGAAAATATTTGCGGTGTGGGTTTTAGATTTTTTGTTACATGAGAAGAGGTCATGCTCGTGAAGCTAAGTAATATTTGCACCTCTGTTTCAAATGTCTTGGGGCTCTGGAAGAGTACCTTCCAAGCCATGAGGGAGAAACAGAGCATTTCAGCATAAAGGATTGAGTGGGGACAAATGTGGAGTCATCTAGCATCTACATCTTTGCCTTTTCCACTAGTTTTCTGGCAAGCTGAGAAGTATTTTGAAATCAGATTCCACCGCCCACTTTGGAGCATTTTCTCCATTGCATCACCACATCTTTCTTTCCTATCAAGCAACTGACTTAGAAAACCATCACTTTCATCTTTCACCTTTACCTAAGCACAGTTCTAAACCACAGATTCTCACAGAAAGCAGTTTCTTTTCCTTTTCTTTTCTGTTGGTTCCATTCAAAAGCAAAACAGAGCTATCTGACAGACTTCATACTTAACCTTCCAGAAATCATTTTGGGGCTTTTCAAGGTATTTTAAATTTATATAATAGAGTCTTAAAGAGAATTATATGATTCCAACAGTTGCCCCCTTCCCCAGCTTCCTGCAAACACTTCCTATGGAGTGATTTTAATTCCTCAAAACAGTGTGGACTTTATTTTTGAATTGTTATACAAACACATAGAGAAAGAGAACCCCCCCCCAAAAAAAAAGAGATTTCTAAATCTATAAATACAACCTCGTCAGTTCATATAATATTACTTATATGCATACGATTTTAGGCTAACCACTTGATACTAGATAACCAACCAGGGCTCTTCCTTCCTTCTTGGTGCCCATATTTCTTTGATTTAGGTTGAAGTCTTATGATGTTTTTATCCTCTCCCTTAGTATATCTACTGGTAATTTATTTGTACATTTATAGTAAGCACCATGATGATGAGGATTCATAGACAGAGCGTTTCTAATGCTTTGAGAAAATGACACTTCATATCAACTTTCCTGTCCCTCTGGCTCTTTCAATACTTCTCATCACCCTTCTGCTATGATCCCTGAGCCCATTGGTGCAGGAGTTTTGTTGTATCTGTTTAGTCTAGGTTTTCTCCATTTTGAGTAGCATGATTTCTATAGTGATCTCTATCTGCTGCAAATAGTCATTTGATTAAGTTAAGGCATAAACTTATTTTTAGATAGAAGAGTGAATGCTGAGAATGTGTTTAGAGATGTGTTGGTTAAATAACATGTAAGGTAGAAGTTCTATAAGATTTGCCAATTTACAGCTCTTGAATAGTTGACTAGGTATCCAGTCTCGGGTATGCTTTATCTCTTGTTGAGCAAATCCTAGGACAGAGCAGAGAGTGCTTGTTTATTAACAGGATAAGTACTGCTTCATCACACTCTACTAGTATCACTCTGTGCTAGTGACTGTTGTAGTTTGCAGGCATCACAACTATGTAAGATAACTGACTGCTTCCCTCCCTTAAAAGCTTGCATGGCATCTCTCAAATTATCAAAATCAAGTCTTCTGGCAGAAGGTTTTCAAGATAGACCCACCTTAAGTCTTCCAAGTGCTATATCTGGGGTACATGGTATTTTTAGTAATAGGGAATTTTACTCAAATTCTGAGAGGAAACCAAGGACAATAGCAGTGGCTTATAAATAAAAATTTTCTAGGAGTCTTGGACAATCTAACTAACAGTGTTCTCATGTTTGACTTTGGGATTCTTTCAAGGAAGTTTATGGCATTTGAAAGAAGAATTGAAAAGCCGAGATAGAAAAATTTTATTTAAACACTCTCTCTCTCTCTCTCTCTCTCTCTCTCTCTCTGCATATATATAACATATTTTATATATATATATATATATATATATATATATATATATATATATATATATGATGTAATTTTAGGTAAATAGATACTAATATGACTACATATGACATTTCAGATGCCACTGTTACTTTACCTTTTTTCTCAAATTCTCTTTCTCACATTCACTTCCTAGTTAATCCTTATTTTCTGATTTTCCCTTTAAAGTTTTTTTTTTTTTTTTGTATTTTGCTATTACTCTTTCTAAGTCTCCTACCTTATGTCATGATTCAAAAAACTTATAGCACACAATAATAGTGGGAGACTTCAACTCCCCACTCTCACCAATGGACAGATTCTGGAAATAGAAACTAAACAGAGACATATGGACACTAACAGAAGTCATGAAACAAATGGATTTAACAGATATCTACACAATATTTTATCCTAAAACAAAAGGATATACCTTTTTCTCAGCGCCACAGATACCTCTTCCAAAATTGACCATATAATTGGTCAAAAACTGGCCTCCACAGATAAAAAAAATATTGAAATTATCCCATGCATCCTATCTGACCACCATGAACTAAGGCTGATCTTCTATAACAACTTAAATAATAGAAAGCGAACATTCTCATGGAAACTGAACAACACTCAATGATTCCTTAGTCAAGAATGAAATAAAGAAAGAAATTAAAGATTTTCTAGAGTTTAATGAAAATGAAGCCACAACATACCCAAACTTATGGAACACAATGAGGGCAGTCCTAAGAGGAAAACTCATTGCCCTGAGTGCCTCCAAAAAGAAACTAGAGAGAGCATACACAAGTAACATGACAACACACCTAGAAGCTCTAGAACTAAAGAAAGCAAATTCACCCAAGAGGAGCAGACGGCAGGAAATAATCAAACACAGGGCCGAAATCAACCAAGTAGAAACAAAAAGAACTATTCAAAGAATCAACCAAATCAGGCAATGGTTCTTCGAGAAAATCAACAGGATAGATAAACCCTTAGCCAGACTCACTAGAGGGCACAGGGACAGTATCTTAATTAACAAAATCAGAAATGAAAAAAAAAAAAAAAGAGACATAACAACGGAACCTGAGGAAATCCAAAACATCATCAGATCCTACTACAAAAGGCTATACTCAACAAATCTAGAAAACCTGGATGAAATGGACAATTTCCTAGACAGATACCAGGTACCAAATTTAAGCCAGGAACAGATTAATAATCTAAACAGTCCCATTTCCCCTAAAGAAATAGAAGCAGTCATCAATAGTCTCCCAACCAAAAATAGCACAGGACCAGATTGGTTTAGTTCAGAGTTCTATCAGACCTTCAAAGAAGACCTAATTCCAACTATTCTCAAGCTATTCCACAAAATAGAGACAGAAAGTACTGTACCCAACTCATTCTATGAAGCCACAATTACTCTGATACCTAACCCACACAAAGATCAAACATAAACAGAGAACTTCAGACCAATTTCCCTCATGAATATCAATGCTAAAATACTCAAGAATATCCTCGCAAAACACATCCAAGAACACATCAAAATGATTATCCATCATAACCAAGTAGGCTTCATCCCAGGAATGCAGGGATTGTTTAATATACAGAAATCCATCAATGTAAACTACAATATAAACAAACTCAAAGACAAAAACCACATGATCATCTTATTAGATGCTGAGAAAGCATTTGAAAAATCCAACACCCATTCATGATAAAAGTCTTGGAAAGATCAGAAATTCAAGGGCCATACCTAAACATAATAAACCAGTAGCCAACATCAAAGTGAATGGAGAGAAGCTAGAAGTAATCCCATTAAAATCAGGGACTAGACAAGGTTGCCCACTTTCACGCTACCTACTCAACATAGTAGAGCAATTCTACAACAAAAGGAGATCAAGGGGATACAAATTGGAAAGGAAGAAGTTAAAATATCACCGTTTGCAGACAATATGATAGTATATATTCGGGAACCCAAAAATTCCACCAGAGAACTCCTAAACCTGATAAACAGCTTCAGTGCAGTAGCTAGATATAAAATTAACTCAAACAAATCAATGGCCTTTATCTACACAAAGGATAAAAGGGCTGAGAAAGAAATTAGGGAAACAACACCCTTCACAATTGTCACAAATACTATAAAATACCTTGGTGTGACTCTAACTAAGGAAGTGAAATATCTTTATGACAAGAACTTCATGTCTCTGAAGAAAGAAATTGAAGAAGATCTCAGAAGATGGAAAGATCTCCCATGCTAATGGATTGGCAGGATTAATATAGTCAAAATGGCTATCCTGCCGAAAGCAATCTACAGATTCAACGCAATCCCCATCAAAATTCCAACTCAATTCTTCACTGAGATAGAAAGGGCAATTTGCAAATTCATCTGAAGTAATAAAAAACCTAGGATAGCAAAAACTATTCTCAGCAATAAAAGAACCTCAGGGGAATCACCATGCCTGACATTAAGCTTTACTATAGAGCAACTGTGATAAAAACTGCATGGTACTGGTACAGCAACAGAGAGATAGAACAATGGAATAGAATTGAAGACCCAGAAATGAATCCACACAACTATGGTCACCTGATCTTTGACAAGGGAGCTAAAACCATCCAGTGGAAAAAGGACAGCATTTTCAACAAATGGTGCTGGCACAACTGGCTCTTAGCATGTAAAAGAATGCGAATTGATCCATTCTTATCTCCTTGTACAAAGCTTAAGTCTAAGTGAATTAAAGACCTCCACATAAAACCAGAGATAATGATATTTATAGAGGAGTAAATGGGGAAAACCCTTGAAGATATGGGCACAGGGGAAATATTCCTAAAACAGAACAGCAATGGCCTGTGCTGTAAGATCAAGAATTGACAAATGGGACCTTATAAAATTGCAAAGCTTCTGTAAGGCAAAAGACACAGTGAACAAGACCAAAAGGCCACCAACAGATTGGGAAAGGATTTTTACCAATCCTAAATCTGATAGTGAACTAATATCCAACATCTACAAAGAGCAAAAGAAGCTGGACTCCAGAAAAATGAATAACCCCATTAAAAATGGGCTACAGAGCTAAACAAAGAATTCTCAACTGAGGAATTCCGAATGGCTGAGAAACATCTGAAAAAATGTTCAACATCCTTAATCATCAGGAAAATGCATATCAAAACAACCATGAGATTCTACCTCACACCAGTCAGAATAGCTAAGATCAAAAATTCAGGTGACAGCAGATGCTGGCGAGGATGTGGAGAAAGAGGAATACTCCTCCATTGCTGGTGCGATTGCAAGCTTGTTCAACCACTCTGGAAGTCAGTCTGGCGTTATCTCAGAAAATTGAACATAGTACTACCAGAGGATCCAGCAATACCTCTCCTGGGCATATACCCAGAAGATGTTCCAATTGGTAAAAAGGACACATGCTCCACTATGTTCATAGCAGCCTTATTTATAATAGCCAGAAGGTTGAAAGAACCCAGATGTCCCTCAACAGAGGAATGGATGCATAAAATGTGGTACATTTACACAATGGAGTACTGCTATTAAAAAAAAATGAATTTATGAAATTCTTGGGCAAATGGATGTATCTGGAGGATATAATCCTTACTGAGGTAACCCAATCACAAAAGAAGTCATTGGATATGCGCTCACTGATAAATGGATATTAGCCCAGAAACTTAGAATACCCAAGATACAATTTGCAAAACACAAGAAAATCAAGAAGGAAGACCAGCGCTTAGATACTTCATTCCTCCTTTGAATAGGAAACAAAATACCCATGAAAAGAGTTACAGAGACAAAGTTTAGAGCTAAGATGAAAGGATGGACCATAGAGAGACTACCCCAACAGGGGGGATCCATCCCATACTCAGTCACTAAACTCAGACACTATTGCATAGGACAGCAAGTGTCTACTTAAGGGACCCTGATATAGCTGTCTTGTACAGAAGTGGATGCTCACAGTCATCTATTTGATGGAACACAGGGCCCACAATGGAGAAGCTAGAGATAGAATCCAAGGAGCTGAAGGGGTCTGCAAACCTAGAAGAGGAACAACAATATGAACTAACCAGAAACCCCAGAACTCGTGTCTCTAGCTCCACATGTAGCAGAAGATGGCCTATTCGGCCATCATTGGGAGGAGAGGCCCCTTGGTAATGCAATCTTTATATACCCTAATACAGGGGAACGCCAGGGCCAAGAAGTGGGAGTGGGTGGATAGGGGAACAGGGTGGGGTAGGGGGCAGGGAACTTTAGGGATAGCATTTGAAATGTTAATTAAGAAAATTTCTAATAAAAAATATCGAAAAAAAAAAAACCTTATAGCAACATCCACAAATTCCAGCAATTTCACAGAATACAAAACAAATCTACAAATACCAGTAGCCTTTTTAAACACACAGTACAAGCATGAAGAGAAAAAGATCATGTACATAATTCCATTCTCAGTAACTTCAAAGAAAATAAAATTTTCAGGAGTAAATATAACCAAATGGGGGAAACTCTATTGTGAAAATATGAAACCTCCATAGAAAGAGATAGAGAAATAAAGCATAGCATGAAGAGGTATCAGATGCCCATGGGTGGTAGAATTCATAAAAGGAAACTGTTCGTTCTACTGAGAGCCATTTATAGATTCATCACAACAAAAATATCCATTTATATCTTTGACAAAATATAAAGAAACATTTCCAATGTCATATGGAACCATGAAAGTTCCCAGATAGCAAAGTGATCTTCACCTTAAAAAGTAATGTTTGAAGGATAATTAAGACCCCAAAGTACAGTTTATTAATTAATTAATTAATTAATTAATTAAATTGGCTGTAACAGCACAACAGATATATGGAACAATGGAAAAAATTCAAGATTATAACATGCATATTCATAACTAAAACCATCAATTTGTTTGTCAAAATATTAAGAGCATTTTCATCTGCTTATAACCTAGATGTCCACAATTAGAAGAATGAAAATAAGTCCACATCAATCGTCTTCCACAAAATTAATTCCAACTTAATCAGATATTTAAATATGAAAACCTGAAAGAAAAAAATTTGCAGGGTCATACGTGATGTAGATGTAGGGAAGGACTTCATAAATAAGACTCAGTTCATTCAAAAATCTGTCATCAACAATTGCTAAATAGGACATATAAGACTAAAACTGTGTACAGCTAAAGAAGTAATAAATTGGGTGAAGAAGAAACCTACAGTATGGGTAAGAATTTTTGTTAGTCAGAGGATTAATATGCAGGATATAAAAATAACTTGAAAAGGCAGAGAAAAAAATGTAAAAACTGGACTTGGATTTGGAACAGGGTGTGATTAAAGGAAGAATTAAAAATCTTCATCTTTGGGCTGGTGAGATGGCTCAGCGGGTAAGAGCACCCGACTGCTCTTCCGAAGGTGATAAGTTCAAATCCCAGCAACCACATGGTGGCTCACAACCATCCGTAACGAGATCTGGCTCCCTCTTCTGGAGTATCTGAGGACAACTATGGTGTACTTACATATAATAAAATAAAATAAATCTAAAAAAAAATAAAATCTTCATCTTTATCAATGTATCTATCTATCATCTATCTATCTATCTATCTATCTATCTATCTATCTATCTATCTATCTATCTCTACCATATATCTCTCTAACTTATCTATCTCTAGCTACAAAGCTATCACTACTTTTATCCCTATACTTATCTATATATTGATCAATCTATCTACCTCTCTATCATCTATCTCTCTATTTTATCTATCTCTATATCTATCCCTCTATCTATCTATCTTTCTATCTATCTATCTATCTATCTATCTATCTATCTATCTATCTATCTATCTATCATCTATCTATCTATCTATTATCTATCTATCTATCTATCTATCTATCTATCTATCTATCTATCTATCATCTATCTATTTCTCCATCTCATTTAATATATATGAAGGATTCTACTTATTTGTTTTCCATACTACTCTTCAAATGGCCCTTAATTTGAGCTGTCTCTTCTCATATTCTCCCCAATGTGTCCCTCATTCCCATGTCACATCCCCCTCAACAGTTGATCCTCCTTTTCCAGTTTCTACCCAGCCACCTATACATATCTATTCTATTTCTCTTTCCAAAGGAGATTTATCTGCTTCCTCCTCTAGTACCATAATCTATACTTAACCTCTCTGGTTCTGTGGTTGTATAGATTATAGCTTGGTAATAATTGTATATTATTATGGCTATTAACAGCTGATATATACATATAATCAGGCAAAATCTGTAGGGATATATTTTTAAAACCCACATTTAGTAAGTATTCACAAATGCTTTGACTGACCTGTCTATTAGCTCACCGTCCAAAGGAAGGGGAGAAAAGATGGTAAATAGGAAAAGGAGATGTGGGCCTGTTTAGAGGTAATTCTTTGGGCCAATTCCAATCTATGTTATCAAGATATCAGTCGTACAGTAGAGTAGTGTCAGTATACCAAAAATAAATCAGCAGAAATTGCCAGGCCCCTGCTGAAAGGCAAGAATCAGAGGGAGTGACCAAGATCAGAAGGAATGCCAGTGCATTATATCTCTCTCTTTATCTCTCTTTATCTCTCATCTATCTCTCTATCTTATCTATCTCTAGATATATATTTATCACTACCTTACCTTTCTCAATGATGCAAAGCTCAGTGAAGTCTCACAACCAATGAATCATTGCAAAACTAGTGATGCAAGTGTACAGTCTCTGGATGTTGATATTCTCTCAAAACATCATGTCTCCTCCCTTGGGTCTTACATCACAAAACCCCACATGAGTCTCCATGACATGACACTACCAGAAGCTTCTACTTCAACATATATGCATCTTTTTGGAAGTTGGTTACCACATTCAGAATAATTTTTTAAATCATTCCATACATTTTCCTAAAAATTCCATGATGTAATTTTCTTTAAGGGCTTAGTAATTGTCTATTGTATAAACATACCACAATGGCTGGAAATTATGAATCGCGCAACAGTGAGAAAGGTTGAGCAAGTGTCTCACTGGTAGGATGAAGTTTTTTGTTTGTTTGTTTGTTTTTGTTTTTTGTTTTTTGTTTTTGTTTTTGTTTTTTTTACATTCCCAATGGAGTTTAGTTGGATCTTGCAGTAGATAAATTTTCATCATCCTAAGGAACTTAGTTAATCATATTTAAAAATCCATTGACTGATATAAAGTTACATGCTACATTTTATTTTTAGAGGTAAATCCTTCAATCATTTATCCTGGGTTTATCATTGTAGCAAGAAGGTTATCTCCTCCAAACATTGGGAGCTTGGCAGCCAGCATCTTCTAACTATGTTTTCTAGTGCACAAGACAAGTATAAAGTTACTATCTGTAAATATAGAAAACATTATTATCTTTTTAAATAATATTGGTTTCTTTTATAAATTATTATATGGCTTTGGTCCTTAGATATAAGTATGATGTTTTCACTTCTCTTTGCAACAGGCAGAGACCATTATAGAAATCCACAATCTATTAAAATTCAAAGAACAAGAAATCATGTGGTACATACTGCAAACGGGTACATTTATAATGAAATTCCTGCCCCTAAGGTTCAGAGATCAATGCCTTAATTTTAATATCTGTTTTATATTTTGAATGTCTGAAATTGTTCTTCAGTTATACTTTATATATTATGATATTAACTCTCTGTAGGACAGTTTTATTATAGAATCATTGCCACTTTTTATTCAATGAGATTTTTATTTTCATTAAGCAGAGTGTAGCGTATTATCTTGCTGTGTCTCATTATTGGAAATACCTTATTACTTGCAGTGCTGCACTGTATCATATGTGAGACCCCTCCCGTTTGCCTTGTGATTTCTAATACCCAGTAATTAACAACACTGCTTTTTCAAGTTTCATTATTTTGTTAGATGGGTCTCGGCACATTCTTTGAAATCATCAGATCATTTTATAGATAGCATATTTTAGGAGCAGGAGAAGCCTATTTCTCATAGTTCTGGAGGATAAGAAGTTCAAAATTATGAAGAAACCAGCTGTTTGGGAGCGCCGACATTTTTAAATATATGACACAGTTTTGCTATTTTCTCACATAGTGAGAGTGCTATTACAAAATATGCATTAATACTATACATTTGTGCTACATTCTTATGGCTAAGGCACCTGCCAAAGTTGTACATATTCATGTTGTGTGATGTGGTTTTATGTGGTGTGGTGTGGTTTTATGTGGTGTGGTGTAGTGTGGTGTGGTGTTGTTTGGTAGGTGTGTGCCTGCAACACATGAAAGAAGAGATCCCTTTTGTACAATCAGTTCTTTTCTTCCACATTTAAATATTTTCCATATCCTGAATTTCCATTTCACCCTCTGTATTCTGTTAGAATGTTCTGTTAGCAAATGAAGCATACTCAGGATTCTGAAACTTTGCATGAATACATACTTCTCTTGAAAAATCTATTCTACATAAATATATATTTGTTACACCAAAAATATCATAAGTTACCTTTTAAAAAGGCCTCTGGTTCTGTATAGCATTACTAATAATATTATTTAGATGACATTTTAAAATAGTATTATATAAAACAAATTAATTCCTATTACTTGTACTTATTTTATATGTTAATTTCTTTTGCTTCTCTATCAAATCTAATTCTTCACCAGAGAAAACTACTTTTCTTTTGTTCAAAGAAAAAAACAACAACACCTCTCAGCATGTAAAAATCATTCAATAACTGTCAGCTGTGTGCATGTAGGACTGAAAGATATTTTTATAGAGTAATTTATCTCACTGAAGAAAACAATTTGTTTCCTTATGCAAGCTGTCATATCCTCATGATTATTTGCAAGATGTTATACAGGCACATATATGTTGCATTCAAGAGACAGACTAGTGAATCTTTAAAGACAGTCTATTTGGTTTCAATTTTGAAAAAGTCTATTTTGCTGGAGGGATTGATGTATAGTGGTTAACAGAACTTCCTGCCCTTTCAAAGGACACAATTGCCTTTGCAGCTTCCACATAAGCAATCTATCAACCACCTGTAATTCCATTTATAAGGGTTCTAACAGCCTCTTCTGTTCTCCATACATGTTACAAGCAGACACAAAGGTATACAAACACACACACACACACACACACACACACACACACACACACACTCATATATATATATATATATATATATATATATATATATATATATATATATGATGATATTTTCACAAGGCCTGCTACCCCAGGTACCACAGCTCCCTAGTTCTACATTTATACACATAAGTGTTTAAATTTTCATCACCACTCATTCTTTCTATTTGTAAGAAAGAATTTTATATATATATATATATATATATATATATATGAACATACTACATGTATATAGTATATTGAGTCATATATACATGTGTATGTGTATTAAGTCATATATATATATATACATATTGCTGTATATATACACAGTATGTACCACATATATATATATATATATAGTACATATGTATTACATTACTACTACTACTACTATTACTTCTACTAATGGCATTAAAATTTTGCCAGTAATTAACACTTGATTCTTTTTTTTTTATTAGATATTTTCTTTTTATTCTTTTTTTTTTTTTTTTTTTTTTTTTTTTTTTTTTTTTTTTTTTTTTTTTTTTTTTTTTTTTTTTTTTTTTTTTTTTTTTTTTTTTTTTTTTTTTTTTTTTTTTTTTTTTTTTTTTTTTTTTTTTTTTTTGGTTTATCAAGACAGGGTTTCTCTGTATAGCCCTGGCTGTCTGGAATTCACTCTGTAGACCAGGCTGGCCTCGAACTCAGCAATCCGCCTGCCTCTGCCTCCAAGTGCTGCAAGTGCTGGGATTAAAGGCATGCACCACCATGTCCAGCTCAAGATATTTTCTTCATTTACATTTCAAGTGCTTTCCCATAAGTCCTCTATACCCTTCCCCCACCAGGCCCTGCTCCCCTACCCACCCACTCCCACTTCTTGGCCCTGGCATTCCTCTGTACTGGGGCATATAAAGTTTGCTAGACAAAGGGGCGTCTCTTCCCAATAATGACAAACTAGTCCATCTTCTAATATATATGCAGCTATAGACATGAACTCTGGGGGTTCTGATTAGTTCATATTGTTGTTTCATCTATAGGGTTGCAGACCCCTTTCAGCTCTTGGGTACTATCTCTAGTTCCTACATTGGGAACCCTGTATTCCACCCTATAGATGACAGTGAGCATCCACTTCTGTATTTGACAGGCATTGACAAAGCCTCACAGGAGACAGCTATATCAGGGTCATTTCAGCAAAATCTTGCTGGCGTATGCAGTAGTGTCTGAGTTTTGTGGCTGATTATGTGATGGACACACCCCCCCCCCCTGGGTGGGGAAGTCTCTGGATGGTCCATCCTTTCATCTTAGCTCCAAACTTTGTCTCTGCAACTCCTTCCATGGATATTTTGTTCCCTATTCCAGGGAGGAATGAAGTATCCATGCCTTGGTCTTCTTTCTTGATTTTCTTGTGTTTTGGAAGTTGTATCTTGGGTAAGCTAGGTTTCTGGGCTAATATCCACTTACCAGTGAGTGCATATCAAGTGACTTCTTTTGTGATTGGGTTACCTCACTCAGGATGATATATTCCAGATACACCCATTTGCCCAAGAATTTCATAAATTCATTATTTCTAATAGCTGAGTAGTACTCCATTGTGTAAATGTACCACATTTTCTATATCCATTCCTCTGTTGAGGGACATCTGGGTTCTTTCCAGCTTCTGGCTATTATAAATAAGGCTGCTATGAACATAGTGCAGCATATGTCCTTGTTACCAGTTGGAACATCTTCTGGGTATATGCCCAGGAATGGTATTGCTGGATCAATTGGTAGTACTATGTCCAGTTTTCTGAGGAACCTCCAAACTGATTTCCAGAGTGGTTGTACCAGCTTGCAATCCCACCAGCAATGGAGGAGTGTTCCTCTTTCTCCACATACTCGCCAGTATCTGCTGTCACCTGAATTTTTGATCCTAGCCATTCTGACTTGTTTGAGATAGAATCTGTGTGAGATGGAATCACAGGGTTGTTTTGATTTTCATTTCCCTGATTATTAAGGATGTTGAGCATTTTTCAAGTGCTTTCAGCCCTTTGGTATTCCTCAGTTGAAAATTCTTTGTTTAGCTCTGTACCCCATTTTTAATGCAGTTATTTGAATTTCTGGAGTTCATCTTCTTGAGCTCTTTGTAAATATTGGATATTAGCCGCCTATCAGATTAAGGATTGTAAAAATTCTTTCCCAATATTTTGGTGTCCTTTATATCTTATTGATAGTATCTTTTCCCTACAGAAGCTTTGCACTTTTATAAGGTCCCATTTGTTGATTTGTGACCTTACAGCACAGGCCATTGCTGTTCTGTTTAGGAATTTTTCCCCTGTTCCCCTATCTTCGAGGGTTTTGCCCACTTTCTCCTCTATAAATTTCAGTCTTTCTGGTTTCATGCGGAGTTCTTTGATCCACTTAGACTTGAGCTTTGTACAAGGCAAGAAAGCATGGATCAATTCGCAATCTTCTACATGCTGACTGCCAGTTGTGCCAGCACCATTTGTTGAAAATGTTGTTGTTTTTCCAGTGGATGGTTTTAACTCCCTTCTCAAAAATAAGGTGACCAAAGGTATGTGGGTTGATTATTATTCAGAAAGGTTGATCTCCAGTATATGTTCAGGGGGCACAGTGAATTCTGGCGCAGTGTTGTATAGTTTGGGATTTCCAACTCTAGGATTTACTTTTCCATATATGCTGCAAATTTGACGTTACTTTTAGCCTTTACTCATCAAGAAAAATTCTTACACAATTTATTTTATTTACATTCCAAGGTTACTACAAATAATTTCAAATCAATAAAAGAAAATTGTAAACTACGTAGCATAATGTACAATAAAACTTAAGTTATATTTCCATTTTCCTCTAAGAAATGTTATCACTTAAAAAAAAATATATATATATATATATATATATATATATATATATATATATATATATATTTGAGATATCAAGTGTGAGTACAATTTTCCATGTACAATTGCAAGACACAGAACAGCCCTACTAAAATGAAGTTTTGGCTATAACAAATAGTATTTTTTTCTATCAGTTTCAAAAATCACATTAGCATGAGTGAGATAAACATTATTTACAGTTTTTTTTTTAATCCATGTTTTAATGGGTATCTTGATAACTCCAGTTCCAGGAAGCATGAGAATTCTTCTGTCTCAGACTGATGAGAGAACTGCATCCAACTGGGTAAAATAGTCAAAGCCTTTGATCAGAGGTTAGGTGGGCCTTACTGGAGGCAATTTTATGCTGACTGAATAAATTAAACTTGTATATCTAACAAGTTTAGTTATATGCGGATGCTCATGTAATATCCTGTGAGTCTCAAATGTCTATTCTGTGTACTTTCAAGAAGAATGAAGTCCAGGTTTCATAAGAGAGCAGTAAAAATTACAACATCACTTGACCAAGTGAAATACAATTTTGATAACTGCCAGGAAAGTGTTTTAGACTCAATGAAGGAAATTGCCGTACATTATGAATGATCTCAGCTAACATCATGGATGATAATATTGGTGGCTAAATTCAATGCAACAGTAGCTTTCAACATCTGTGCTCTAGCATACACACAATTTCTCCAACTACAGCATGGTTTTTAGATATTTTTCCTCTTTCTTCTCCTATAAAAGCATATGTTCCTTAAAAATTGATGTGTTCAATAAGGTCTCCTCTTCTTCATAGATGATTAACTTAGAATCCAATGTGACAATTCTGCCTGCAGTATGTCTTAATCTTCAGCCTTCAGAAGCATGTGTTTCTTCCCAGCCAGAAGAGAGCCAGTTAATGATGTCCATAATGCTCCATCAACATGACTTAAATTCAAAGATGTTTGCATGTGTAATATTCACACTGAAAAAAAAACCTGATAATTAAGAGTCTGAAGTACAAAAGGGTAATGCACTGTCCTCAGGCTCAGTGGGGAAGTTCATTAGCAGTGGAATCGTGTCATTTGCCCATCTGTTCATAATTGCATTCACTCCGGGAACTAAGTGAAGGAAGTGACATCACATATTCCTTATATATCCACATTTGTAAGTCACATGTAACCCCTTAACTAGAATGGGAAAATAAATCAAAACATCATCAGCATCCAACTCCATCAGCAACAATAACAATTGATTGTGCCCATTTAAAACTTAGTTTAGGAAGAAGAATAATTCATTTGTTTTTTGTTTGTTTTGTTTTGTTTTCTGATGTTGTTGTTTTCGGGATATTCTATCTCTAGGAAATATACAGAGAAATAGGACACTGCTGTCTCTGTGTTAGTATGACTGCATCATAAGGGCAATTATCTTTCAACTGGTTGGCGACACACCTCTTGTTTATGTGTCCTAAAGATCAAGTGCTTGGCAGCTGCTGTGGTATCAATGGGAGAATGAAGCAGGGCCTCATTAGATTAGCACTAAGCTTATTGCTGGTGGAAGTCTCATTATTATTGGTGACTAAACAGGCAGATTGTCAGGGTGCCTCATGGCGAGATGAGCTTTTACAGCTTTTTGTTTGTAGTTATATTAAACAATGAAGCGAAAGCACAGTTGTGTTTCGGGGTTTACTTTTCTTCTGTTTTCTTTTTTCTTTTTCTTTTCTTTCCTTATGTATGTATGTATGTATGTATGTATGTATGTATTTAGTATTACAGAATTTCTTCATTTACATTTCAAGTGTTATCCCATAAGTCCCCTATACAATCCCCCCGGCCCTGCTCCCCTACCCACACGCTCCCACTACTTGGCCCTGGCATTGCCCTATACTGGGGCATATAAACAATGCTAGACCAAGGGCCTTTCTTCCCCAATAATGGCCAACTAGGCCATCTTCTAATACATATGCAGCTAGAGACATGAGCTCTGGGGGTTCTGATTAGTTCATATTGTTGTTCCATCCATAGGGTTGCAGACCTCTTTCAGCTCTTGGGTACTCTTTCTAGCTCCTACATTG
Organism: Mus minutoides; assembly: GCA_902729485.2. Classification (NCBI taxonomy): domain Eukaryota; kingdom Metazoa; phylum Chordata; class Mammalia; order Rodentia; family Muridae; genus Mus; species Mus minutoides. The sequence goes on along the minus strand of LR753700.1, from coordinate 18,110 downwards.
GGGATCCTGTGTTCTGCCCTATAGATGATTGTGAGCATCCACTTCTGTATTTGTCAGGGATTGTCAAAGCCTCACAGGAGACAGCTATATCAGGGTTCTGTTTTCTTTTCTTGTTTACTTTTTATTTTGGGGAGGAAGGAAGGGTGAGGAAAAGTCAACTTGCAGAGAAGCACTGGTAAGAGAAGCATCTTATTTAAAAAAAAAAAACATATTAATGCATGTAGTGTGGCTGGAAAAGAGTTGTAAATTATTTAATGTTACCTGTTCTGACCAGGCCCAACACTTAAAACTGAGAGATAGAAAGATAATTGGCAGGAAGGTAGATAGATGATAGATAGGTAAATAGATAGATGATAGATAGATAGATAGATAGATAGATAGATAGATAGATAGATAGATACATAGATAGATACATAGATAGAAGATTGATTTTCAGATATGTTTCCTCTCATGTATACAAATGAGAATGTAGGCTTCCAAGTAGTGAAAGCCTGCTTTTCATTTTAAATAATCCGCAAATGTGAGACATTACATCATAGTCTTAAATGCAAAGCAGATTTTCTTCCTTTCATTGCAAAATAGTGTTGAAACCAAGTCCTGAATCTTCTACACTCCAAAGTCGTTAAAATTTGTTAGGTCAGTATAAAAGAATATCATTCTCTCTATAAAATGTTTCAAAAGATTTTGGCTCACAATATGATTGGAGTTTTGAAAAAAAGAAAATGGAATTGGGCTTTTGATATTTATCTGAATAAATGAAATCATGTCAACATGAACAGAAGCTTCAAAATTTTGAAAAGTATTTTATATTTTAAATAAACAAGCAAGAAAATGCTTTCATTTACAAGTTTTAATTTATGTACAAATGCATATAATAAATATTATTACACTCTATGAAATAACATAAATTTTCTATGTAAGTATTTTTACACTCTTTTTGGTATTAAGTATATTTATATTGACCCCAAATTCTAATCTCTACTTATGAAAACAGTTTTTCTGGGTTCTGAAACATCTAATTGTTTTGTCATTATCATTTTCTGAGTGTAAAGTAAACTTTGGAGGACTTTTTTTTTTTTTCAAGTTAAAGATCTATGAACTTTTGAAACACAAATTTTTCTCGTGGTCTGTTTGTGTAGTTAATGTGTGTTACTGTCAGACAGAAAGGCATGTTTTTCCAGGAGACTCTTTGGCATATGGAAGTGGTCCAAATCATGAGGCTGAGACTTCAACCATTTTCCAAAAGAGAAGTAATGAAAATTTTTTCAACTTGCATTTGTCCTTATGCAGATGGGATATTTGGCAATTCAAGTCATGTATCTACAGGGTGAGCCTCCATAATTCTAGTGTTTGTGTTCCCATTAGCAGACTCCAGGAATCTACACATCATTGCTAGATCTTCGAGTCACTTTGAACCACCAGGTATGTTGGCTCAGGTCCGCAAACTATATATCCGAAAAGCTGACAAAGGATAATTGTGAGTTGAAGACAATATTGGGCTGCATAACAGGATATGGTTTCAAAACTTTCACAAAAGAGATATCATGGGCAGCATTTAGAGGCTACTTGTAATAAACTAACTGTATTAAGAGTAAGAGGAGGTAGATAGATTTCTGTGGGGATAAAAAAAAATGTATGGTGTGTAAGCAGGAGATGTAAGTGTTGACTATTTTCCACTTTTATTTTATTTTTTAATTTTTAATTTTTTTTATACACTGACTGTTACAGAAATTGAAATCTGAAATTTAGCCTGACTGACAAGCAAACCTCAGAGAACCTGCTTTCTCAAGGAGGTTGTTTTGCTTTGTTTGTTTGTTTGTTTTGTTTTGGAACTGATTTATTATAATTATTTTATTACTTATTCTTCTCTCATATATTACATCAAAACTGCAATTTCCCCTTCCTCTGCCCCCACCTAATCTCTCTCACTTCCCCTTCCCACTTTCCCTAGATTCACTCTACTTGTTCTTTTTTCAGAAAAGAGCAGATCCCCATAGAGATCAACCCAATTACAGTACAACTAGCCACAAAAGACCAGCCATACATTCTAACATGAAGGCTGGACAAAGCAACCCAATAGGAGAAAATGGTTCCAAAGTCAGGCAAAAGAGTGTGAGACAATCCCTGTTCCCACTATTAGGAATCCCACATGAACACTGAGCTACACAACCATAGCATATATTCAGAGAACCTAGGACAGACCAGGCTCCCTGATCCCACCACTTGAGTACTTGCCTTTTTACAGTGGATGGTAGCATCTTTGCTAGTGTCACCTTCATAGATTCTATGGAGTTTTCTTAGCTGTAGCTTGCTATGTCAACCCTGAAATACACCACCTCCCAATTCCAGTCCTCTCTACATGTATTCTCCCCACCCATTCCCCCAACCTAATTCTTCCTGTTACCATCTTCACATCCCCCAGTCCTCAAGGGAAATCTATTCTAATTTACCTTCCCAGGATAATGCTTTGTCCTACCTTGAGCCTTCCTTGCTTTCTAGCCTCTCTGGGTCTGTGAATTTTAGCATGAATATCTTTTACATTATAGCTAATATCCACTTACAGTGATTACGCACCATATTTGTCTTACTGGGACTAGGATAAAACAGTCAATATAATTTTTTTTTTTTTGTATTTCCATCTATTTGACAGCAAATTCCATAATGTAGTTTTTTAAGTTGAGTAATACTTCATTCTGTAACTGTACAGTTAAAAACATTCATTCTTCTGAGGGACATTTTAATTGTTTTAATTGTTTCCAGTTTCTGGCTATCATGAAGAAAGCTGCTATGGACACAGGTGGAAAGGTGTCCTTAGAGTAGAAATGGTGTGTTCTTTGGATATATGCTCAGGAGAGGTAGAATTGAGGTAGATCATTTCTTAAATTTCTGAGAAATGGCCATATTGATTTTCAAAGTGGCTGTATAAATTTTCATTCCCACTGGCTATGGAGGAATGATCCTCTTATTCCACATTCTTGACGCAATGCACTATCACTTGTAGTTTTGATTTTAGCCTTCTGACATATATAAGATGCAATTTCAAAGTGGTTTTGATTTTTATTTCCTTGATAATGAAGGATGTTGAATATTTCTTTAGGAGCTTCTCAGCCATTAGACAGTATTCTAGTGAGAATTGTCTGTTTAGATATGTACCCTGTTGTTTTATAATTGAATTATTTGGTTTGTTTTTATCTGGTTTCTTACATTATTTTTACATATTTTAGGTTCCAGCCTTCTGTCAGAATGTGGAAATTATAAAACCATTTCCCATTTCATAGGCTACAGTTTTGCCTTTTGGCCTTAAAAAGCCTTTCAGTATTATAAGTTCCTATTTATTAATTGTTGCTGATGTATTATTCAAGGATAACCATCTTTCAGAAAAGCAATCTACAGATCCAATGGAATCAACATAAAAATTCCAGTTCAATTATTCACAGATTTAGTAAGTGTAATTTTCAAATTTATTTAGAGTAGCAAAAAAGAAAAACAATAAAAACCAAAAAAAAAAAAAAAAAAAAAAAAAAAAAAAAAAAAAAAACAGGATAATAGAAAATATTCTCAACAATAAAATAACTTCTGGGGGAATCACCACCCCTAACCTCAAGCTGTACTACAGAGCAATAGTGGAAAAAAAAACTGTATGATAGTGGTACAGTGACAGGCAGGTAGATCAAAGGAATAAATTGAAAAACCAGAAATGAACCCACACACCTATCGTCACTTGATCTTTGACAAAGGAACTAAAACCATCCAATGGAAAAAAAGACAGCATTTTCAACAAGTGGTGCTGGGTCAACTTTCAGTCAACCTGTAGAAGAATGCAAATTGATCCATTCTTACCTCACTGTACAAATATCAAGCCTAAGTAGATCAAGGACCACCACATAAAACCAGATATACTGAATGTAATAGAAAAGAAAGTGGGGAAAATTTTGTACACATGGTCACAGGGGAAAATTTACTGAACAGAACACCAATGGCTTATGCTCTAAGATCAAGAATCAACAAATGTGACCTCATAAAATTGGGAAGTTTCTATAAAGCAAAGGAAACTGTCATTAGGAGAAAACAGCAACCAACAGATTTGAAACACATCTTTACTAATCCTACATCCAATAGAAGGAAAATGTCCAATATATACAAAGAATTCAAGAAGCCCGACTCCAGAGAACCAAGTAGCCCTATTAAAAATGGGAACAGAGATAAACTGAAAATTATCAATTGAGGTAGAACCAGAAATGTAAAATTCCACCTTACATCAGTAAGAATGGCTAAGTTTAAAAACTCAGGTGACAGCAGATGATGGTGAGGATGTGGAGAAATAGGAATACTCCTCCATTGCTGGTGGGATTGCAAGCAGGTACAGCCACTCTGGAAATCAGTCTGGCAGTTCCTCAGAAAAATTGACCTGAGGACCCATCTAAACCACTCCTGGGCATATACCCAGAAGATGCACCAACATATAATAAAGACAAATGTTCCACTATGTTCATAGCAGCCTTATTCATAATAGTCAGAAGCTAGAAACAACCCAGATGTTCCTCAACAGAGGAATGGATTCAGAAAATGTGGTATATTTACAGAATGGAATACTACTCAGCTATTAAAAAAATAAAACAAAACAAAACAAACAAAAAACAATGACTTCATGAAATTTGCAGGCATATAGATGGATCTAGAAAATACCATCCTGAGTGAAGTAACTCAGTCACTAAAGAACACACGTGGTATATATTTCCTGATAAGTGGATATTAGGCAAAGAGTGTAGAATACCCATGATATAACTCACAGTGCAACCATATGAAGCTCAAGAGGAAGGAAGACCAAAGAGTGGATGCTTCAATACTACTTAGAAGGGGGAACAAAATAATCAAGGGAAGTAGAGAGTGGGAGGGACTTGGAAGGAAGAGAAGAGGGGGAGGGGAAAAGAGGGGAAGAATCAGGTATGGGAGGAGATTGAGGGATACAAAGTATGAGAAAATTGAACAGAGTTGTGTAGGAATTGAGGATGGGGAACTCCAATTGAGGATGGGGAACTTCGGGTGGCAACCACAAAATCTCAGATGCCAGGAAAACAAGAACCTCCCAGGATCTCACATGGATAACATTAGCTGAAAATACCCAACATAGGGGACAGAGAACCAGTTGAGACCATGTCCAGGGGTTAGGTATGGCCTCCTGGTTGAGGGATGGAGCCAACTACCCCTCACACAACGTTAACCAAGAATTGCTACACTTTAAAGGAAAAGCAGGGACAAAGAGTGGAGCAGAAAGACTGAATGAAAGGCCATCTAGAAACTGCCACACCTGAGGATCCATCACACATGCAGACATCAAACCCAGACACTATTGTGGATGCCAAGAAGTGCTTGCTGACAGGAACCTGATACAATTGTTTCCTGAGAGGCTTTGCCAGATATTGACCATTACACATGTAGATGCTCACAGCCAACCATTGGACTGGGCACAGGAACCACAATGGAGGAGTTAGGGGAAGGACTGAAGGAGCTGAAGGTGCCCGATCTGGCATCAATGGGAGGGGAGACCTTGGTCCTGTGAAGGCTTAATGCCTCAGTATAGAAAAATGCTAAAGCTGTGAGGTGGGAGTGGGTAGGTGGGTAGGGAGCACCCTCATAGAAGCATGGTAACAGGGGAAGGGATACGGGGTTTGCAGAGAGGAAACTGGGAAAAGAGATAACATTTGAAATGTAAATAAATATAATAACTAATTAAAAAAAAGTTTTCTTCTGTGCCTCTGTGTTCAAGGGTATTCCCACTTTCTCTTCTACCAGGTTAGTGTACTTTTTTTTTTAACTTCTTTTTTGCGGAGTGGTATAAATTTGTTTGCATTCTTCTATATGCTGACATCCAGTTAGACCATTACAATTTGTTGAAGAATATTTCTTTTATCCATTGTATAATTTTGCTTCCTTCATAAAAAATCAAATGTCCATAGGTGCATGGATTTACTTCTGGGTTTTCAATTCTATTTCATTGATCAAACTGTCTGTTTTTTGTTTGTTTTGTTTCGTTTATTTTGCCAATAATATGGAGTTATTAGGATTGGTCTGTAGTACAGCTTGACACCAGAAATGGTGATATATCCAAAAGTTCTTCTATTATACAGATGATTTAAGCTATCCTTTGTTGTTGTTTGTTTGTTTGTTTGTTTGTTGTTTGTTTGTTTGTATATATGAAGTTGAGTACTTTCTTTTTAATTCTGTAAAGAACTGTATTGGAGATTGGTGGTGATTACCTTCCATCTGAGGATTGCTTTTTGTAAGATGACCATTTTTACTGTTTTTCCTACTTATGAATGAGCTTGAGAAATATTTTCATCTTTGATATCTTCTTCAGTTCCTTTCTCCAAAGACTTGAAGTTCTTGTCATACAGGTTTAACACATGCTTGTTTGTAGTTAACCAAGATATTTTATATTATTTGTAGCTATTGTAAAGATTGTTGTTTCCATGGTTTCTTTCTCAGCCCATTTATCATTTGTTTATAGGAGGGCAACTTTTTTGTTGTTGTTGTTGTTGTTGTTGTTGTTATATAAGCTTGTATCCAGCCACTCTGCTGAAGGAGTTTATCAGTTGTAGGAGGTCTTTCACAGAATTTTGTTTGTCACCTATGTATACTACCATTTCATCTTTGAATGGTGATTCTTTGACTTCTTTCCAATTTGTATCTCTTTGATCTCCTTTAGTTGTCTTATTGCTTCAGATGAAACTTCAAGTACTATAATGAATAGATATAAAGAGAGTCAATAGCCTTGTCTTGTCCCTAATTTTAGTAGAATTGCTTTGGTTTTCTCTCCATTTAATTTGGTATTGACTATTAGCTTGTTGTATCTTGCCTTTGTTGTGTTTAGGTATGTGCCTTGTATCCCTGATCTCCCCGAAACATTTGTCATTAAGGGGCGCTGGATTTTGCCAAAATTTTTTTCCAGAATCTAATATGACAATCTTTTTTTTTTTTTCATTTAGTTGGTTTAAGTGGTAGATTACATTGACAGATTTTCATATTTTGAATCATCCTTGCATCTCTGGGTTGAAGTCTTCTTTATAATGGTGGATACTCTTTTTGACACATTCTTGGATTCTGTTTGCTAGAATTTCTTTCATTGGGTCTTTTTTGCATCAATGTTCACGAGGGAAATTAGTTTAAAATTCTCTTTCTTTGTTGAGTCTTCATGTTAAAGTCTTTAGAAGAGATGTCAAAGCTTTCTGCTTAGAAGCAGGAGATTACATTAGGTAATTAAGCAGGAAATAAGTACATCTATATTAAAGAACTGCTAAGGCTTTCATACATAGAAATCAACAGGTAGTAAATGTGAACAGGGATTAATAAATGATTACTGTTGGAGATCATAGAGTGGTAACCAGAAGGAGCAGGAGGAGCTAACATCCAGGGGGACAGAAAAGTAGAAACAAATCATTGAAGTCATGAGGTAACTATACTCTTAAATCCCCAGAGCTGGTTTGAGATAGAGGGAGAGGACAAGAATGTGCAGAAGTTATAGAGTAGAAGATCCATAACTGGAAGGTCATATGTGAGAACAGGTATGCAGCAGGAATAATGATCTGGAAAGACTTGGAAATGGTAAGGGTTATACTAAGGTATCAAGGTGACCAGCAAAGTATCACTAGGTAGGGGACAGGGAAGGCACACCTAGAGGTATGACTGTGAAGATGACTGCAGGATCCTTAATCTGCAAGCTGGTTGGCCAAGGAGAAGGCATCCTTTTATATTAGTAGAAAATATGCATTGGGTGCTACATTGTGTGTCTGGTGACTCATGAAACAGATTTTTGTCTTTCAGATAGCTAAGCAAACCTAAACTAAACCAAACATTAGCCTAGCTCAGTACTTGGGGAAAATAACCTACTGGTCAATTTTAGATATCATTTCTATTATATTTTAAGTTTGATATATGAAAAAACTTTTAAACATACAACCTGTTGATCTTATTGACTTGATCTTAGAATTTTAGACCAATGTCATTTATGTAGTTTTTGAGATAATTCTCAATTCTTTTACAGGCTATTTTTTACTATATTAATCCTACTGATCCATGAGCACAGGGTGTATTTCCATCTTCTGGTATCTTTATCAGATCATATCATCAAGTATGAGAAGGTATATTCTTCTGTGACTAGCTAAAATGTTCCACAGACATATATTAGGTTTATTTGGTTCAAAATGTCTGTGTTCTCCATTATTTCTCTGCTTAGTTTATGTCTGGGTGACCTGTCCATTGGTGAGAGTTTTATACTGAAGTCTCCCACTATCAATGTGTAAGGAGCATTGTGATTTATGTTTTAGTAGTGTTTCATTTGCAATGTGGGTGCCATTGCTTTGAGAACATATATATTGAGAACAAGCATGATGTACCTCGCCTCCCTGGCAGACTCTCTGCAGCAAAATCCCAACCACTCCTGTCCCCATCACCAAATGATGGCCCACACCTCCTGTGGAGTATGATGTGTCTATCCCTATCCCTTTTGAGCAACTTTTCTTTTCAAATTCTAAGTTTTAGATATTAGAATTGCTATACCAGATTTCTTCTTGGGGTCATTTGTTTCGAAAACATATTTCCAAATGTTTACTTGAAGATAAAAACTATCTTTGATATTGAGAAATATCTTGCATGGAACAGAAGGATGAATTTTATTTTTTTCATCCATTGCTTCACTCTGTATTTTGGGGGTATTGAATTTCATTGAAAATTGAGAGATAATAATGCCAAAGGATTGCTAACTTCTGTTATTTTGTTTAGTTGGTGGTGGTGGAAGTCTCTTTCTCTCTCTCTCTCTCTCTCTCTCTCTCTCTGTGTGTGTGTGTGTGTGTGTGTGTGTGTGTGTGTGTGTGTGTGTGTGTTTTCTTTCCTGATATTATGCTGGTATCAGTTTATTTATTGCCTTTTTGTTTGAGGTATAGTTAACTACCTTGGGTTGGAATTTTCCTTCTAGTATCTTCTGTACAGCTGGATTTGTGATAGATGTTATTTTAAATTTTTATTTTATCAGGAAATAGCCTGTTTTCTCTGTCTATACTGATTGGAAGATTTGCTGGCCTCTTTGTTCTCTTAGAGTGTGCAGTACATTTGTCCAGTTTTTTAGAGTTTCTCTGGAGAAGTCAGGTGTAATTCTAATAGGTCTGCCTTTACATGTTACATGGGTCTATTGTCCTGTATCTTTTACCACTGTTTCTTTGTTGTGTGTTTGGGTGTTTCTATTGTTATTTGGTGAGAGGAATTTCTTTTGTGATCTAGTTTATTTGATATTCTCTAAGCTCCTTGTACCTTTTTAATCTCCATCTTTAGGTTAGAAAGTATTCTATGACTTTATTAAATATATGTTGGGAGGGGTTGACCTTTTATTTATTATTCTTCGATTAGTTCTTTTCATTATGTGATGGATTTCCTGAATGATTTCAGTCAGGAATCTTTCTAATTTAACATTTTCTTTGACTACTGTTTCTATATCTTATATTGTGTCTTCAATGATTTAGATTCTTTTTTCCCTATTTCTTATAGTCTGTGATGATGCTTGTATCTGTAGTTCTTATTGGATTAGCTAAATTTTGTATATCCAGAATTCTCTCAATTTGTGTTTTCTTTACTGCTTCTAATTCCATTTTTAGGTCTTGAAAAGTTTTATTCATTTCCTTCAGCTGTATGTATTTTCTTTAGCTTTCTTGACATTTTTAAGGGATTTATGGATTTCCTCAATTTTTTAAAATTGTTTTAATTTCTTTTTACAGATCAGTCCTCATCCCATTCCCCTCCTGGTCTGCCATCCATAGTTGTTGTTCCATTCCTTCTATCCCCTGTCTCCAAGAGGATGTTCTCCCCACACACCCCCTGCAAGGCCTCCCTATTCCCTGAGGATTCAAGTCTCTTGGGGGTTAGGCACATCTTCACTTAATTGAGGCCAGAACAGGCAATCCTCTTCTGTATTTGTGTCCAGAGCCTTGTACCAGCTAGGATATGCTGCCTGACTGGTGGCTCAGTGTCTGAGAGAACTCAGTGGTCCAGGTTAGTTGCTGCTCGGCTTCCTATGAGGTCACCCTGCTCCTCAGCTTCTTCCAGGTTTTCCCTAATTTGAACACAGGGTTTCCAAGACACCAGTTCATTGGGTGGGTCTAAGAATCTTCCTCTGTCTCAATCAGTTGCTAGTTGGGCCTTTAGTGGAGCTATGCTAGGATCCTGTCTGTGAGAACTCCAAAATCTTAATAGTTCTGTCATGGCTTGGATTCCCTTGAGCTGGATCCCAATTTAGGCATGTCACTGGATCTCCTTTCCCTCAGGCTCGTCCTTATTTATTTATTTATTTATTTAGTTAGTTAGTTAGTTAGTTAGTTCTGTCATGGCTTGGATCCCCTTGAGCTGGATCCCAATTTAGGCATGTCACTGGATCTCCTTTCCCTCAGGCTCGTATTTATTTATTTATTTATTTATTTATTTATTTATTTACATTCCAGATTTTATCCCCTCCCCCTGTCCACCCTCTGACTTTTCCACATCCCATACCTTCTCCCCACAACCCTGACTCCATGGAGATGTCCCCAACCCAACCCACACCCCCACCAAACCTCTAAACCCCCTGGGACCTCCAGTCTCTTGAGGGTTTGGCACATCTTCTGTAACTGAACCCAGACCAGCAGTTCTCTGCTGTATGTGTGTTGGGGATCTCATATCAGCTGGTGTATGCTGCTTGGTTAGTGGTCCAGTGTCTGAGAGATCTCAGGGGTCCAGTTTAATTAGGTCCTCCTACAGGGATGCTCTCCTCCTCAGTTTCTTCCAGCTTTTTCCTAATTCAACCTCATGGTTCAGCCACTTTTGTCCATTGGTTGGGTGCAAATATCTGCTTCTGAGTCTTTTTCAGCTGCTTGTTGGGTCTTTTGGAGGATAGTCATAATAGGTTCTTCTTTTGTGAGTGCTCCATAGCCTCAAAAATAGTGTCAGGTCTTAGGATATCTTCATGAGCTGGATCCCATTTTGGACCTTTTGCTGGACCTTCTTTTCCTCGGGCTCCTCCCCATTTCCATTCCTACAGTTCTTTCAGACAGCAACAATTAATGAGTCAAAGTTTTGACTGTAGGATGGCAACTGCCTCCCTCACTTGATTCCCTGTCTTCCTGCTGGAGGTGGGCATTTCATGCTCTTCTCTATTTTTGTCGCTGCAGTTCTTTCAGACAGGAGCAATTTGGGGTCACAGTTTTTGACTGTGGAATGGCAACCCGATTGCTCCACTTGATGCCATGTTTTTCTACTAGAGATAGCCTTTACAAATTCCTCTCCCCATTCTTGGGCATAAATCCCTCCCTTTGAGTCCTGAAAGTCTTTTACTTCCCAGGGCTCTGGAATATTCTAGAGGATTCTCCTACTTCCCACACCCAAGGTTGTATATTTCCATTCATTCTTCTGCCCTATAAGGCTTTTCTCCCTCCCTATTGGGATTGAAACATCCTCACTTGGGCCCTTAGGCTTGCTAGCCTTCTTATATTCTGTGGATTGTACCCTGGGTATTCTGTTTGTTTGTTTGTTTGTTTATTTATTTATCTAAAAATACACTTAATAGTGAGTACATAACATACATGTTTTTCAGTCTGAGTAAACTTACTCAGGATGATATTTTGTAGTTCCATCCATTTCTTTGACTTTAAAAATTTTTTTTTTCTCCTGATTTCTTTAAGGGATTCATTAATATCATCTTTAAGGGCATCTACTATCATTATAAAGTTGGTTTTAATGCTGTTTTCTTGTGATTCAGCTGTGTTGGAATACTTAGGACTTGCTATAGCGAAATGGCTGGTCTCTAGTGGTAACATATTGCCCTGGTTTTTATTGACTATGTTTTTCCAGTGATGTTAGTCATCTGAATTTGGAGTGAATATTGGTGAAGGTGCAGATTTCTGGGTCTGTTTTTCTTGGATGGATTATTTCATCCTTAGTTTCTGTTTCCTCTTTGGGTTTGTTTTTCTTGGATGGATTAGTTCATCCTTAGCTTGTGTTTCCTCTGTGTTCTTCTGGTTGGAGTAACCTGGGTTGCTTAAGAGTATCTGTAAAATTGTAGACTAGACTTCTGATAGTCTTGAGTGGCCTTTGTTTCAACAGAGTCTTGTTGCCCTATTTGGGTTCTGGAGCTCTGGCTATATGTGTGAACTCTGCTCTGAGGTTCAGTGTGTTGGCCTGGTTTCTGGTAGGATAGGAGGCTTCTGCCTGGTTTTAGGAATGTAGTCTGGTTTCTGGGTTTCAAGATGATGTACTGGCCTCTAGGATAATAGAAGACTTCTGTCAGAGGTATATCCTGGGAAATGGTGATGAGAAGAGTGGTGGTTGTGGTTATGCTGAGTGGGAACAGGCTGGAGTGGGTACTTACCTGATATTCAAGGATATGGCCTGGCCTCTGATGGGGTAGAAGATTTCCTCTGGAGGTATGGGCCAGCATCTGCTGATGAGGATAGTAGGGTGATTAGGATTATTCTAGGCATGCTCTGCCAGGGTGGGGAGGCAATCTTGTATGGGTTTCAGGGATTTCACTTAGACTATGGTGGATTCTAGCTTTTGCCAGAAAGCTCCTGGATGTTTGTTTGTTTGTTTGTTTTTTGTTTTTGTTTTTTAAGGTGAATGTTGGTAATTTCAAAGTAGGCTTTCATGCTTGAGTAGCAAGCTGTTAATCCACTGATATTTCTTCGAAGGTTCATAGCAAGCTAATACTTTTTTCCTTTTTTATTTATTGAAAATAGATATTAGATTAATATATCCTGATTATAGTTTGCCTTCCTTCCTATTATTTCCCTTCCCCTTCCCCTTCCATTCAGATTCTCTCCCTTTCTTCTCTCATTAGAAATGAACAGACTTCTAAGATATAACAATAAAATACAACAAAACAAAATGTAATAAAAAAAATCACATCAAATTTGGGCCAGACAAACCAACAGAAATAAAAGAGCTCCAAAGGAAGGCACAAGAACCAGACAACCACTCATTCACACATTCAGGAATTTTATAAAAATACTAACATGAAAAATGTAACATAAATACAGAGAACTTGGAACAGACCTGGTTAGCCCTGTGGAAGTTGGCAATATAACTCTTTTTCTTTTTCTTTTATTGGATATTTTCTTTATTTACATTTCAAATGTTATCCCATTTCCAGGTCTCCTCCACAGAAACCCCCTATACCATATTCCCTCCATCTGCTTATATGAGGGTGCTCCCCTTCACCGTCCTGCCCTGGCATTCCCATACTCTGGGACATCAAACCACCTCAGGCTCAAGGGCCTCTCCTTCCGCTGACATGAAACCAGACCTTTCTCTGCAGCATATGTGGCCAGAGCCATGTTTGGTCGGTGATCTAGTCTCCAGGAGTTCTGGTGGTTCTGGCCTATTGACACTGATGCTCCCCACATGTGGCTGCAACCCCCCTCAGCTCCTTTAGTCCCTACTACAACTTCTGGTTCAAGTACCCCTATCTCAGTCCAATTGTTGGCTGTGAGCACATCCACCTCTGTGTTTGTCAGGCTCTGGGAGCCTCTCAGGAGACATCCATATCAGGCAAGCACTTCCCATCATTGGCAACTATATATGGAATGGATCCCCAGGTGGGGCAGTATCTAGATGACAGTCTCTACTCCAGTTTCTGCTAGACACTTTGTCTCCATATTTCATCCTATAAGAATTTTGTTCACCCTTCTAAGAAGCACTGCAGTATCCAAACTTTGGTTTTCCTTCTTCTTGAGCTTCATATGGTCTGTGAATTGTATCTTGGGTATTCTGAAAATTTGGGCTAACATCCAATTATCAGTGAATTCATATCATGTGTTCTTTAGTGAACGAGTTACCTTACTCAGGATGATATTTTAAAGTTCCATCCATTTGCCTGTAAATTTAATGAAAGTTGACATTTCATCTTATCTCAATCAGAATGTTCAAGATATAAAACAAATGACCATTGTTGCTGAGAATGTGGAAAAAGAAGCATACTTAATTATTGTGCTTCTGCTAGAGTCACTATGAAGATTTTCATAAATATTTTTAAGAAGGTGAAAATGTATTTACATTGAGATCCAATTTTACCACTCTTGACTATATACCCAGAGCACTCTACATTTCACTACAAAGTTATTTGTTCAACCATGTTGACTGCTTTTTTATAAATAATATTTGAAAACAGTCCAGATGTCCATCAGTTGTTAAATGGATAATAACATTACAATGAAACTTTATTTAGATGTTATATGAAATAGAATAATTAAATTTGCAGGTAATTAAATGGAGCCAGAAATAATCTTCCTGGGTTAGTTTATTCAGACCTTCAAAGGCAAAGGTTGCATATTTCTGCTTATAATTGGATTCTAGGTTTCAAGTTTTCTATTTGTTTTTGTTTATGTGAATAATCCAGATGTGAGTTCAGTAGTATGGGACTACATGGGAAGATTCCCATCTTCCAAGGAAAAATAAATACAGTTTAGTGCAATTAAAAAAATGAAGGGACAATTTGAATAGGAGAATAAAAAGGAGAGAGTGGGGGAGGGAGAGGTAAAAGAGACAATATGTGGATAAATAACTAACATTAAAGGCCTTTTCATATGTTATGTAACAGCTAGTGACTTTAGGAGTCCTATTAAAGCACATACATGTATAAAAGGAAATTAAATGAAATCACTAATAATGGAAGAAACAATGACCAGACTGCAAACTTTGCCACCAATAAAACTTTTCAGTGACCAAAATTGGTTCAATAATATTCACAGTTGAATCACTGGTCAGTGGAATCCTTTAACTTCCACTCATAAATACCATAGGTTATTTCTAAGGATATTGGTTGTTCACCAAAGCCTAATAAGAGGGCACTATTGCAGAAAACAACATTTATAAATGTGGTCTAACATAGGAACAAGTAGCTGGTGCCCAGCTACCCACTGGTATTGATTAACATTCATGGTGATGAAGTGTAATTGCGTGCTACAAGATGAGAGAATCAAATATTAATATTTATATGCTACAAGTCCCATTCCTACTATAGCCACCCACATGAAAGACTGGTTCAATAGTGGTACAAATTTACCTCAGTTTACTACAGACACAATTACTTAGCCAAAACAGACCCTTAATATGGTTTTGCTTTATTTTTTATTTTGTCTTAATATTTCTATGTTTCTTTGTATGTTTGGTTTTGTTTTTAAACTAAGAGTACATGAAGTTTAGTAGTCAGGGAGGTGGAAGGGACTTTGTAAGAGTTAGAAGAGGAAAAATAATATGAAAAAATACATTGTATAAGAATCAGTTTAACAAAAATAATAAAAATTAAACCTAATATGTCCAGTAATATTTTTTAATTATCAAAAGACTTTTAGTAACTTTATCTGATGAATGTATTTTAAGAGATCTTATGATAATACTAATCATTATAAGGTGTATGCCTTAGGCTTATACTACTATCACTTGCTTTATATTTGTAGTATCACTTCAATTAGTTGGTTATATGCTAAAAAATGTTCATATACTTAAAAGATTAATGTTATTTTACACAATATGCCCCAATGAAATTGCAAAACAGATTTTATTGTAAAGTATCAAGCTAGATAATAATTTTTAAATACATTTCTATCAAAAGTTTTAAACTGGAAAAATTGTGTTAATATGCACAGAATTTTCATTTTTTATAAAAATATTTTATAAATGCATTTTTAAAAATCCTTTAGTTGCCCCCAGGGGCAGGATCCAGGAACTCCGCCCCACCTGAGGCTGGGCCTCTCCCAGCCAGAGCACCCACCACCCTGCCATCTTTCCTCTGAGCCCAGCGGACACAGCTAGGGACGCCCCAGGACTTTAAGATCGCATCGGGGTTATGCGTGAGTGCAATGCAGAGGTGGTGTTGGGAGCAGCGGGTCAGCAGTTGCCCCCAGGGGCAGGATCCGAGAACTCCGCCCTACCAGAGGCTGGGCCTCTCCCAGCCAGAGAACCCGCCACCCCACCCTCTTTCCTCTGAGCACAGCGGACACAGCTAGGGAGATCCCAGGACTTTAAGATCACATCGGGGTAACGAGTGAGTGCAGTGCAGAGGTGGTGTTGGGAGCAGTGGGTCAGCAGTTGCCCCCAGGGGCAGGAGCCCAGAACTCTGCCCCACCGGAGGCTGGGCCTCTCCCAGCCAGAGCACTCGCAACCCCGCCATCTTTTCTCTGAGCCCAGCAACTCCAGGACTTTAAGACCACATCAGGAGCTCAGGGCCCGGGCCTCAGGCTTTGTGCACTCTCTTAGGCTCTTTCGGGATTCCCCAAGCTATCTCTGGAAGTGAGGTGAGCAGGGGAACACAGCCTCTGTTCAGGCCCAATCTCATGGAACTTGAGACATCAGCCAGGAGATTGATAAGGGCCCAGGGCAAAACAGCGGGTCCTTTCTGGTCTGCACCAACGCCAGGTCTCCTCGGGCAGAGATGGCAGGAGGAAAGCTCAAGAACAGAAGCAACAGAATCCAAGGGTACTTGGCATCACCAGACCCAAACTCACCTACCACATCAACAGGATCTATGTTGTCGTGTGGTCTTTTCGTCCTGTACCTATATTTTAGTGACCAGTACTACTACTACCTCCTGATATTCTTCCTTTATGTCCTTTTGTTTCTATTTGTTGATCTTCGTATATTTCTCCTTTTTGAATCTCTCAATGTCCTTTTGTGTCTATTTGTTGATTTTCGTAAATTTCTCCTTTTACTGAGAGAATTACAGGAAAAGAATACCAAACAGGTGATGGAATAGAACAAAACCATCCAGGACCTAAAAATGGAAGTAGAAACAATTAAGAAAAACCAAAAGGAGTTAACCCTGGGGACAGAAACCATAGGAAAAAAATCAGGAACCATAGATATGAGGGTCAGCAACAGAATACAAGAGATAGAAGAGAGAATCTCAGGCACAGAAGATTCTATAGGGAGCATAGACAAGACAATCAAAGAAAATGCGGAATGCAAAAAGATTCTAACACAAAATATCCAGGAAATCCAGGACACAATGAGAAGACGAAACTTAATGATAATAGGAGTAGATGAGAAGGAAGACTCACAAACTAAAGGTCCAGCAAATATCTTCAACAAAATAATAGAAGAAAACTTTCCATACCTAAAGAATGAGATGCCCATAAACATACAAGAAGCCTACAGAACTCCAAATAGGCTGGACCAGAAAAGAAATTCCTCCCGACACATAATAATCAGAACAAAAACGCACTAAATAAAGACAGAATATTAAAGGCAGCAAGGGAAAAAGGTCAAGTAACATATAAGGGCAGGCCTATCAGAACTACTCCAGACTTCTCACCAAAGACTATGAAAGCCCGAAGATCATGGACAGAGATTATACAGACGCTAAGAGAACACAAATGCCAGCCCAGACTACTATACCCAGCAAAACTCTCATTTACCATAGATGGAGAAACCAAAATATTCCATGACAAATTCAAATTCACACAATATCTCTCCACAAATCCAGCCATTCAAAGGATAATAACAGAAAAATACCAATACAAGGACGGAAACTCTGCCCTAGAGAAAGCAAGAGAGTAATCCTTCAACAAACCTAAAAGAAGACAGCCACAAGAACAGAATCCCAACTCTAAAAACAAAAATGACAGGAAGCAACAATTACTGTCCCTTAATATCGCTTAATATCAATGGATTCAATTCTCCGATAAAAAGGCATAGACTATCAGACTGGCTACACAGACAGGACCCGACATTTTGCTGTCTACAAGAAACACACCTCAGGAAAAATGACAGACACCACCTCAGAGTGAAAGGCTGGAAAACAATATTCAAAGCAAACGGCCCAAAGAAAAAAGCTGGGGTAGCCATTCTAATATCGAATAAAATAGACTTTCAACCCAAAATTATCAAAAGAGACAAAGATGGGCACTTCATACTCATCAAAGGCAAAATCTTCCAAGAGGAACTTTCAATTCTGAATATCTATGCTCCAAATGCAAGGGCAGCCACTTTCATTAAAGAAACTTTAGTAAAGCTTAAAACACACATTGCACCTCACACAATAATAGTGGAAGACTTCAACACCCCACTCTCATCAATGGACAGATCCTGGAAACAGAAAT
>LR751064.1:125629-225411 GCA_902729485.2 Mus minutoides | reverse complement strand
ACACACACACACACACACACACACACACACACACACACACACACACACACACACACACACACACACACACACACACACACACACACACACACACACATTGGTTTGGTCCTTGTCCCATAAATCATCTAATGGAAGCATTTTCTAAAGTGAATTTCCATCCTTTCAAATAATAAATTGGGCCAAAATGACATGAAAATTGCCAGCATAGCATCAATACTACATTAAAAAAAATTCACAGCAAATAAATTAGCCCCTTAATTTTATTTTATTTTATTTTTTTTAAATAAATCATTTTCCCAATATTTATTAGATATTTTCTTCATTTAATTTCAAATGCTACCCCAAAAGTCCCCTATACTCTCCTCCATCCCCTGCCCTGCTCCCCTACCTACCCATCTTGGCCCTGGTGTTCCCCTGTACTGGGGCATATAAAGTTTGCATGACCAAGGGCCCTCTGTTCCCAATGATGGCCCACTAGGCCATCTTCTGCTACATATTCAGCTAGAGACATGAGCTCTGGGGGTACTGGTTAACTTAGTCATCTTCTAATGTGCTGAGTTATTATATTACTTGCTGGAGTATGACATGAAACTCCAAAATTAGCCTACGTTTCTCTGAAACCCTATAGTCTAGGACTTCACTGACTGTATTTCTCTCATCCTTTTTGTCTTCCAAGATATAATCAGAGTGCCCTGTTAAGATTTACAGAAGACATTGTTGGGCTACCCTATCTAGAAGTTGGTAACTATTTCACATTCCTTCCATGAGCTGATTTCAGATAAGTAGAACTAGATAGTTAGCATTATTACAAAAACAATCACACTTCTTGACACCAAATTTCTCTGCTAGAACTTGTATTGTTTCTGATAAAATAGTGTGTAGCAAAAGCAACCTGAGCAAGACATTATTTTGGCATTAGATAGGACACAGTACAGCATAACAGGAAAAACACCTGAGATAGAAAGTCATATTTCATTAACAGTCATGAAGCAGAGATAAATATTTATAATCTGCAACCTTTTTATAAATGGATTCTGGGAACTACCATATAAAATGGTACTACTACACATATTTAGATTGGGTCATTTACCTTCAATTAATCTAACCTAGATAAGTTTCTTATATACATGACCAGATATCTGCTTACATAGCAACTGTAATTCTCAGCTGGATTAAAGTACTGCTAAAAGTCACAGATTATTGATGGTAAGTCTCATCACCAAGAATAGGCTACCTCCTCACCTTTTATTGTTAGGGAGCTTTGGAGGATTCCAAATCAATATAGCATGTACTATAAAAACCTATGCTCTACTATATTGAAAAATGGAAAAGAAATTACTGATTTTCTAGATGGATATAACCTACCAAAAATAAATTAAAAGAGGTAAGAAATTTAAACAGATCCATAATAAGCAATGTGATTGAAATAGCAATAGAAGATTTCTCAAGTAAAAAGAAGTTCAAACCTACATGGATTCACTGATGAAATCTATCAGACTTTTGAAGAACTAGGAGCAATACTTCTCAAGCTATTGCATAAAATAAAAATAGGAGGATCATGACCAAACTGTTCAGTGAAGGCAGTATAACCTGAATATTAAAACTTGGTCTGGGTACCAAGAGAAGTGTGCAAAACAGNATTTCTCAAGTAAAAAGAAGTTCAAACCTACATGGATTCACTGATGAAATCTATCAGACTTTTGAAGAACTAGGAGCAATACTTCTCAAGCTATTGCATAAAATAAAAATAGGAGGATCATGACCAAACTGTTCAGTGAAGGCAGTATAACCTGAATATTAAAACTTGGTCTGGGTACCAAGAGAAGTGTGCAAAACAGTTTCCTTGATAAATGCAGATGAAAAGTTCAAAAGAAAATGTTCTCAAAAATAATGCAAAAATGCATCCAAACAGTCAGTAATGTAAGGATTACATTATATATAATATATAATAAATATATTACATAAATGGACACAAGGATTGAAATTACTGAACATTTCAAAAAATATGGAAAAATAATTTGACAAACTTAACCCTTCATGATGATAGACTCCCATAAAGTTTAAAATAAATTTGACATACATCAAAATTTATGCTTTCATATAAATTTTAAACCAGATATATATTAATAAACCATATATACATATTATATTATATATCTGATTCTAATGAAACAATCAGAAAATTTCTTGGATAATTAAACCACTACAAATTCCCAACCAAATTCTAATGTCATTTTATAATAATGGAGTATTGGTATGTCTATATCCCCTTATATTATCTTGAATTACTTTGGTGTTTGTTATAGCATCTTCCTGATTAGTAATACTTTTATTAATTTATTTTCTCGTTTTCTTCCTTTTTTTGAGCTAGGCTAAGTGTCTGTTAATTTTTTGTTTTTTATCTTACCACAGGACAAAATTCTTACATTCATTGTTTGTTGATATTGTTTTATTTATATTTCTGTAATTTCAGCTTTTATTTTTACTATTTCTTTTACTAATTCCTTATTATAAAATTGTCAACTGAGTTTGATTTTTATTGGGTCTTAATTTTTACTTTTATTTTGCTATAACCTTAAGTCACTTATTTGTGCCCTTTCTGATTTTAAATGTAGGCAATTAGAGGTGTAATTTACCTCATAGGGTTACTTGTAACATATCACAGAGGTCTTGTGTGGGTTTTCATTTTCATTTGACTTAGGGAAACACTATTACTTCATTTATATTTGAAGCCTTTCATCCTGCATTCATTAGTAATTTTTTAATTTCCAAGTGTTTGTGGTCTTACTAGAGATATTATTGGCTATTAATTGCAAGTTTTATTATATTATCACTAGATATGATTCAGAGGATGGTTATTTCAACCTGTATTTGTTAAGATTTATTGTATGTATCATAATTATGATATATTTTAGATATATGTCCATATGTGGCTTAATATAAAGTGTATTCTTTGCTGGTTATGTGGGATATTCTGTAGGTATCTATTAAGAATTTTTGTTGTACGGTTCAATATAATTTTCATAGGTTTTTGCTCATTATTTTTCAGATGATTTTCTGTTGCAAGAAGTAGACTGAAATCTCTTGGAAAAAGTGAAATCACCTACTATTAATGGGTTGCTATAAATCTGTGTCTATAGGGCACTTTTTACAAAATAAAGTTTTTCAGAATTTTTGATATATATAGTTTCGGGCTCTCGACATCTGGACACCTTCCCCCACTGAGGAGAGGTGTCCGCCCAGGAGGGCTTTGCCTGCCAGAGCTCATGAGGGAGCCATCTTGGGCCCCCATGTTGTTCAGAGACCAGTCTACACAGGTCAGCTCAAAGACTGCAAAGGGTGATTGAGCTGACTGCAGAAGCAACACAGCTTCTGGGACAGGCCCAGTTTCAGGCTCTAGACATCTGGGCACCTTCCCAACCTGAGCAAAGGTGTCTACCCGGGAGGGTTTTGCCTGCCAGAGCGCCTGGATCCTGGGTCCCTCAGAGACCTATCAGTGCAGGTGAGCGTGCAGGCAGCAGAGGCAACACATCTTCTGGGACAGGCCCTGTATTGGGCCTTCTTTAGCCAAGAGGTAGGTCTGAACACCAGACCTCTGTGTACCTTCTCTGCAAGAGGAGGTGACACACCAGCAAGATACAAAGAGGTTGCCTGGAATCATGGCATCCTGTATAACTAATGCTCCAATGTCCTTGCTTTAGTTGGTAAACAGATCTGTGTGCTTTTCCTTAATATTGCTTCATTATAAGTGCTCCTAAGGATTCATATTTTGACATATAGCTAAATTAGATTCTAGGCAGTCCTTGATCCAACCTTGGGCATGGATAGCTACACAGGAATTCACCATTATCTAGGAAGAAGGAAGTTCCTGACATGAGGAGGAACTAGAGTAGATACTTAGAATTATAGCTAGCTTAGTTACACACAGATACAAGTATTCACAATGGCCTAGGGGGGAGGTGGACTATGGCAAAGGCAGGATCCCTTTCCCCTGGCTTCTAAGTTTAAGCTGACCTTGGGTGGAGTTGTTTTCGATCCCAGTGGATAACATTGAATTTTATCCTAGTTGGTTCCTGCCAGTCATTCTGTGTTTGCATTCTTCTGTTTTGTGTAAGAATCCAGCAACCTCTTTGTTTCTTTCTGGTGTGTCACCTAACTTCTCTATTTTCTTCTGTATACGAAGTCTGATGCTCCATTTGACAAATTGCATTCAGATCCACACTCCCTTGTGGTGTGGCTGTTTGTCATTCGCCGAATTCTTGCCCACTTATTCCAGAGATCCCATGCCATGCAGATAGGAGATCTAAAGGGTCTGCAGCATTCAACCAAAAAAAGCCCAGGACCAGATGGGTTTAGTGCAGAGTTCTATCAGACCTTCAAAGAAGACCTAA
Source organism: Mus minutoides (assembly GCA_902729485.2). NCBI lineage: Eukaryota > Metazoa > Chordata > Mammalia > Rodentia > Muridae > Mus > Mus minutoides. The sequence continues at coordinate 221,020 of LR751064.1, read as the reverse complement.
TTCCAATTCTCCTCAAACTATTCCACAAAATAGATCCAACAAAGAAAGAGAACTTCAGACCAATTTCCCTTATGAATATTGATGCAAAAATACTCAATAAAATTCTCACAAAATGAATCCAAGAACACATCAAAATGACCATTCATCATGACCAATTAGGCTTCATCCCAGGAATGCAGAGATAGTTATTAAACCATGTATATTAATACAGAAATCCATCAACATAACCACTATATAAACAAACTCAAAGACAAAACCCACATGATCATCTTGTTAGATGCTGAGAAATCATTTGAAAATCCAACACCCTTTCATAATAAAAGTCTTGGAAAGATCAGGAATTCAAGGCCCATACCTAAATATAATAAAAGCAATCTACAGCAAAGCAGTAGTCAACATCAACTTAAATGGAGAGAAGCTGGAAGCAATCCCACTAACACCAGGGATTAGGCAAAGCTGGTCACTTTCTCCCTACCTATTCAATATAGTACTTGAAGTCCTAGCCAGAGCAATTTGACAACAAAAGGAGATCAAGGGGATACAAATTCGAAAGGAAGAAGTCAAAATATCACTATTTGCTGATGATATGATAGTATATCTAAGTGACCCTAAAAATTACACCAGAGAACTCCTAAACCTGATAAACAGCTTCAATACAGTAGCTGGATATAAAATTAACACAAAGAAATCAATGGCCTTTCTCTACAAAGAGGATAAACATGCTAAGAAAGAAATTAGGGAAAGAACACCCTTCACAACAGTCATAAATAATATAAAATACCTTGGTGTGACTCTAAGGAAGTGAAAGATCTGTATGATAAAAACTTTAAGTCTATGAAGAAAGAAATTGAAGATCTCAGAAGATGGAAATGTCTCCCAAGCTCATGGATTGGCAGGATTAATATAGTCAAAATGGCTATCCTGCTGAAAGCAATCTACAGATTCAGGGCAATCCTCATCAAAATTCCAACTCAATTCTTCACTGAGTTAGAAAGGGCAATTTGCAAATTTATCTGGAATAATAAAAAATCGAGGATAGCAAAAACTATTCTCAACAATGAAAGAACCTCTGGTGGAATCACCATGCCTGACATTAAGCTGTACTACAGAGCAATTGTGATAAAAAGCTGTATGGTAATGGTACAGTGACAGACATGTAGATCAATGGAATAGGATTGGAGACCCAGAAATGAATTCACACATCTATGGTCACCTGATCTTTGACAAGGGAGCTGAAACCATCCAGTGGAAAAAAGACAGCATTTTCAAGAAATCATGCTGGCACAATTGTTTTTCGTGTAGAAGAATGACAATTGATCCATTCTTATCTCCTTGCAGAATTCTCAAGAGTAAGTGGGTCAAAGACCTCCAGATAAAACTAGAGACACTGAAATTTATAGAGGAGAAAGTGAGGAAAAGCCTCAAAGATATGGGCACAGGGGAAAAATTCGTAAACAGAACAGCAATGGCTTGTGGTGTAAGATCAAGAATTGACAAATGGGACCTTATAAAATTGCAAAGCTTCTGTACAGAGATCATGTGTGAAGCTGAATCAAAAGGATGGACCAACCAGTGATGGCGACTGCCAGGGATCCTTCCCATAATCAGCCACCAAAATAAACACTATAACATATGCCAGCAAGATAATGCTGAAAGGGACCTGAAATAGCTGTCTCATGGGAGGCTATACCAGTGCCTGGCAAACACGGAAGTGGTTGCTCCCAGTCAGCTATTAGTTGGAACACAGGACTCCCAAGGAAGGAGCTAGAGAAAATATCCAAGGAGCTGAAGAGGTCTTCAACCCTATAGGTGGAAGAATAACATGAACTAACTAGTTCCCCCTGCGCTCATGTCTCTAGCTGCATATATGGAAGAAGATGGCCTAGTTGGCCATCATTGGGAGGAGAGGCCCCTTGGTCATACAGACTTTATATGCCCCAGTACAGGGGAACGCCAGGGCCATTATGTGGGAGGGGNTTTTTTTTTTTTTTTTTTTTTTTTTTTTTTTTTTTTTTTTTTTTTTTTTTTTTTTTTTTTCTGATACAAGCAGAGTAGTTTGGGGGAGAACCGAAAAAAATGTGATCCAGGTTGGGACTAAAGGGTTGAATTTGTCCAAAGCATAAAAACTCAAGTAGAAATAAGGGATTTGTTTGACATGTAAAATGTACATCCTGGGCTAAGCCTGGAGATTGAGAATAGATCTTGGGTTTAGGATTGTACGTGGAAGTCAGTATTAGGCAGACTCATCCAGCCACACACACTGGGAAGGATGCTCAAGTTCTAGCTGGGCACAGAGATTTGAAATACCTTGAGAAAGCCCTGTAGATTGTGAGAAGGTAGGTAAATCCTGGGGAAAAGACTATGTGGTTCAAGGCTGCACTGGCAGGGAAAGCCAGACTAGGAAAGGTCATTGGATGTAAGACCCAGGCGAATTCTGGAGATTAGGGAAGCATATGTGACTATGAGTATGACGTGTATTAACCCTGCTAGATCCTGGTGAAGTGTTCAGGTGATCTGGCCAAATAAAGGGATTGGATATCCATTGTTTATTTTTATAAATCTAAAGAAACACTTCAGCAGGTTTTACAATGTACCCAGAGTACATGGTAGGCATGACTCCTACATCCATTCTTGGAGGGTATGATCAAATTATTATCCTAATTGTATTAGGTTGTTGTAGTTTTTCATTGGATTTTAATATTAACACAAAGAAGATCCCTCGAGATTTTCCTTCAATGCAGTTAAATTATTCCTTACCTCTCATAGGAAGATACATTTCAAGCTTACTCCAGTAACCTGGATCAGTCACTCAGTCAACCCTACTGGAGAGGACAACATAAATCTCACTTGTTTCCATTAAGGCCCCCATCTGTCTCCATTTAAGAACCAGCAGACCTGATTTTGAAAAGAAGGACATAAAGCACCTGCTTCAGGAACATACCATAAGTCTCAGAAACAAGGCAATAAAACATCTGCTCCAGGAATAGACCATAAAATCCGGAAACAAATTCATAACACCCCCTCCCAAAGAATAGTCTGGGAATAACTACAAGAATGGGAAAATCTTATCTCAGGATGGGGCATCTGAGCTGGGCAGTCCTATCTCATCCTGTACTTAAATGTTCATGACAGAGAAATGCAGAACACTGACCACCAGGCACAAGCCAATAAGAAGTGAACGCTTATGACCTTCCCAGCACCCAGCACTGAAATTTTACCCATTCTCTAAGTGTGGAAGAACTAATATAATAGGTAATCAAAGTTATACTAATGTCACCGCTTTCGCCACTGCCAATCACATTAGAGATTACCCAATTCTTCTAGAGTGTTCACCTGATTCCTGATAAGAAGATCTGCATCTTTATCTGCAGTCACCATTTTGGAGAATGGGTTGACTCCTATATGCTGATTATTTCTGCAGAATAAATGCTCTGTGTCTTCGCACATTGTCTGAATCTGAGATCGTCCTTCAGCAACTTTTAGACCTTTACATGCGAACAGTGTAATTCCTGCCTTAGCTTTTTGAATCAAAAGGAAAAGGACCTGAGTGGCGCCATGGGTAAGTCTTAGTTTCCAGTTCAATGGAATGTTTGTTATGCCTTCTCAAAAAGAACGTAACCCTCTAGAACTGAAACTTCTAGTTCAGCAGAGCATAGAGTCATGACAACACAACCAACATTCTCTTTGTGTATCACGAGAGGGATGATGAGTGCAGCATTCTATGATTTTTAATTTTTCTAGCTTCATAAAGTAAATGAGTGATCCTCGGTCATGACCCATAAAGAGTCTGCCATGATCTTTCAGCATCCTGATTTGACATAAATGATACTCATATACGGATGATTTAGGTACCTATTTAAAAAAAAAAAAAAAGATTTTGAAGTTTTTGGAAGTTGTTAGAAAACACACTTAATTAAAGAAACATTAATTTCTAAACAAATTCAAAAGAAATAAATATAGTTAAAAACAAAACACTAACAAGTAATGCACACATCCCTTTACAACCTAGTGCTCCTGATCCTAACAAGATGAAGAACATTCACAAAAGCACTTCAGGGGGATTAACATTCCAACAGTGTTCACTAATTCAAAAGTGGAATCAGTCCCAGAGCCATAAAGTGATGATCTCAGAAACACAGTGGTTTAGGCTTAGATTTTTTTAAACCTACTTTTAGTAAGGATTCTCAAATGCTTCAACTCTCAACTAGCCCACTGTCCAAAGATAGAGAAGATTTTTTATCCTTTATTCTTCCCCTATACTTGGACAAATCTTCTCATAGAACCCCACTTAAATTAGAGACAAAAACTCCTATGGACGACCGGTCAGTTCACTACAGTTCTATCGTTTGTACTTAGTCGTCGTCAATGTACTTGATCGTCCTTTAGGTCCTGAGACGGATTAACCGTCCTCAGTCACCCTCAATGGTCATGCAGCTACATGAAGACCTGAGACCAATGGAGCATTTCAAAGCTAGGTATGCTAGCATGCCATCATGGTCCATTGAGTTTTATTTATAATTTCTCCGAACATCACATGTCCTCTCAAGGGTCTTGTCCCAGCAAAACACCACATGAGGCAGTCTCAGCATGTGAGTCTGAATCACATCACATATCCATAAACTTCCACTTCAGAGCAGTAACATGTACATAATAGAAAAGTACCCACAAGTGAAAAGTGACATATTTATAATATATGCAACACTACAGATGATCCCACAGTCCCTGGAAAACAATGCTAAAGGAAGGTAACTAGTTAGAAAATATTACATAAAATTTCTGTTACATGAAATTTCCAGAATAACTATGCTACAGTGGAAAATGAATATCCCTACTTGTATACATTGTTTTTTTTTTTTTTTTTTTAGATGGCAATGATTTAGATGGCAATGAAGTATTTAAGCCGGAGTTGTTAGGGTGGATACACAACTGAACAAAGAGTTTCTCTGTATTTTCTATTAACCAATAAGACAGATATTTGTCTTCTTTTGTAAAAAGAGGTTAAATCTCCCACAGTTAATTAACAAGGTAAACTCAGAAAACAAACATATAAAACCCAATTAAAAAAAAATCCTTGATATTTGAACTCATGAATCTAGACAATAGTTGAACTACTACCATATTCTGAATATATTGCACACACAGGCTTCTAGAGACTCTTACAGGAACTACAAGCTACTACTACTTATTTGGTGCTATAACTACATTCTTAGAAGTCCACACCACAATTCTATGAAGTTAGTTGCTTTAAAATGTTAGGAAATATGATAAGACCAGTTAACTGCCTGAGAATTCTCCAGTTTTTAATAACTTCCTTATTAAGAAGAAATACTGTGTTAAACAGTAAGATTGTAGATAAAGCATTCTGTAGGATTACAGATGGTAGTCATGATTGTTAATCCCAGTGGCCCATTCTATTTTATCAAGAAAAATAGAAGACAAATATATTTGAAAAATGAAGAAAGAAATGGTTGGATTGTTGGACTCAGGCTAAAATTACATAAACCAAGGTGATATGCCATTATTCATTGCCTTACAAATCTGAAAATTTAATAAACTCACAAATTAGAGCAATGAAATATATTGCTTTCCATATCATCTGATAGAAAATAAGTTCTAGTGGTCCTTATGGACACGTAGGGGACAAATCATTTGTAAGATCAATTGCTGAATTACACATCCCAGGAATATGGTTAATCTGCTCTAGTAAATAACTGCATCTGGTACAAATAACTGTGATCTGCAATTGGAATCACTATTTAGTTAAGTTTTTGATAATCAAGTATTGCTAAAATGGATGGCACTGAGTAGATTCATATAATGAGTGAATAATTATTATACTTGGGACTCATATGATCTCAACATATTCTGAAATTTTAAATGGGTAATGATATTGCAAACTGATATGTGATAGGCATATGATGTGAGATCTTTGTACATAAAAATCTTTTACATAAAAAGAAAGTAATATAAATGAAATGTATAACAATTTTTGTACTATACCTTGTTTTTCAGAAATCATGATTATTTTTTTTCCACATGGTATCAGAGTGATCTTTTATATTGATTGGAAAATGTGACCCAGAAGTACCTACAAATACAGGTTTGAAAATAAAAAACATGTATATCAGAGGATGAGAAATAAATCTGACAAAAATTAAAAACTAAAATCTCAGTAAAATTTCTAGTAGTCCTATGATGGAGGCAAAGATGTTCTTTCTGTAATACAGGGTAAAATATTTTATTTGATCCATCCTATTACAAAGAAAGTAATACAATGATCCTCCTTTGGTTTATTTTATTATTTTTATTAATTATTTAGTTCCTTTACATCTCAATCAAAGCTTCCCTTCCTTCAATTCTGCCGAGGACTTCTCTCGCACCTCCTCCCTGCCTCTAATTTTCTCTTCCTCTTCTACTCTTCAGAAAAGAGGCCTCCTAAGGATATGAAATAATTTGTCATATCAAGTTACAGTAAGGCTATGTGCATTTTCAAGTGAAGGTAGACAAGGCAGCCCAGTTCCAGGAATGGGATCCAAATTCAGGCAACATAGGCAGAGGTAGCAGCCCATTCTCCCAATGTAGAAGTCCCACATGAACACACCACTGCACACAGAGGGCCTAGGTCTGTCCCGTACATTCTCTTTGATTGGCAGTTCAGTTTTCATGAGTCCCTATGTGCCAAGGTTATTTCATTCTGTAGGGGTGAGTGTGTGTGGCTGAGTGTGTGTGTGTGTGTGTGTGTGTGTGTGTGTGTGTGTGTGTGTGTGTGTGTGTGTTGTGCTTGACATCTCTGATTCCTTCAATTCTTCCTCTCTGTCTTCCACATGAGTCCACAGTTCTACTTAATGCTTAGCTGTGAGTCTTTGCATCTGTTTCCATTAGGTTCTGAAAGAGGTGTCTCTGATGACAATTACACTAGGTTCTAGTATAGAAGAATATCATTAATAATTTCAGGAGTGGGGTCCTACTTATGGCATTGGTTTCAAGCTGAGACAATCTTTGGTTGGCTCTTCCCTTAAATTCTTCTCAGTGTTTGTTAATGGAATGCAAGAAGAACTTCAGTGGGCAAGTTAGCTTCCAGGGGATGGCCTATTATTATTCTTGGCTGTGATGGTTATACCCTAGAAACGCATGAGGGGCTTAGTCACAGGATTGCTTCTTGCTACTGATGTGCCTTCTCATGTATGTATTACTATATTCCTTATTTATGTGGCTTGGTGTGGAAGGGCATGGGATAACCCTCATTGCCTATAGCCTGCTGTGATTACTTTCTGGGTGATAATCCCCTTTGTTTGGCAATTCTCCTGCAGTTCAACATGAAGATGAATATTCTTGATTAGTGCTGTCTAGGTGAATTAATGATTTCATGAATTTTCTGACTTGATTTAAGTAGTTCTAGGAAGATTGATTTAAATATTTTTGGGGAAATTACAGTGCTTGGTAGAAGTTTAAAGATAGCATCAAGAATAGAGTGTACCCCATCTTAATAGAATAGAAAAATTGTAGAGTGTGCTTCCTTGTTCCAGGTTCCTTGATCTTGTGATCCAGGGTTGTTGTAACAGCTTTTTGATGTGCACCATGAAAAGCAAAGTTACCAATAAAGAGGAAATAATTCTGTTATAAGTACAGAGAACAGATGATTAGACAGTTTAGCTGACCAAGACTCCAAAAACAAGACTTAAGAGAGATGAGCCGTCCCTTACATTGTTGCCAGTGAAGCATAATAAAAGAACTTTCATTATAACTTGGCTTGCTTAAACTTCATTAATCTGTGACAAAAGAATTATTGCTTTGACGTTAAAATGAGCTTGTGGAGAAAACAATAGATGGTAAATGTGTAGTTAGGAATAAGTTTCAAAAGAATATGTAATCAATAATCCTGTTAAAATCCCTCTTTTGTGTAATGATTTTTTTTATATTTTGAATTTATACATTTATTTTTTCCAATTTTTATTAGATATTTTCTTCATTTACATTTCACATGTTATCGCGAAAGTCCCCTAAACCCTCCCCCATTCCCCCGCCCTGCTCCCCTACCCACCCCTCCCACATATTGGCCCTGGTGTTTCCCTGTACTGGGGCATATAAAGTTTGCATGACCAAGGGGCCTCTCTTCCCAATGATGGCCAACTAGGCCATCTTCTTCTATTTATGCAGCTAGAGACACGAGCTCTGTGGGTACTCGTTAGATAATGTTGTTCTTCTACCTATAGGGTTGAAGACCCCTTCAGCTCCTTGGGTACTTTCTCTAGCTCCTTCCTTGGGAACCCTGTGTTCCATCTAATAGCTGACTGTGAACATCCACTTCTGTGTTTGGCAGGCACCGGTATAGCCTCCCATGAGACAGCTATATCAGGGCCCTTTCAGCACTATCTTGCTGGCATATGCAATAATGTCTGTGTTTGGTGGCTGATTATGTGATGGATCCCTGGCTTCAGCAGTCACTGGTTGGTCCATCCTTTTGATTTAGCTCCACACTTGATCTCTGTAACTCCTTCAATGTGTGCTTTGTTTCTAATTCTAAGAAGAGGCGAAGTGTCCACATTTTGATCTTCATTCTTCTTGAGTTTCATGTGTTTAGTAAATTGTATCTTGGGTAGTCTAGGTTTCTGGGCTAATATCCACTTATCAGTGAGTACATGTTATGTGAGTTCTTTTGTGATTGGGTTACCTCACTCAGGATGATACCAACAGATTGGGAAAGAATCTTTACAAATCCTAAATCTGATAGGGGACTGAAATCCAATATATATAATGAACTCAAGAAGGTGGACACCAGAAAATTAAATATCCCCATTAAGAAGTGGGACACAGAGTTAAACAAAGAATTCTCAACTGAGGAATACTGAATGGCTGAGAAGCACCTGAAAAAAATGTTCAACATCCTTAATCATCAGGGAAATGCAAATCAAAACAACCCTGAGATTTCACCTCACACCAGTAAGAATGGCTAAGATCAAAAATTCAGGTGACAGCAGATGCTGGTGTGGATGTGGGGAAAGAGGAACACTCCTCCATTGTTGGTGGGAATGCAAGCTTGTTCATCCACTCTGGAAATCAGTCTGGCGGCTGCTCAGAAAATTGTACATAGTATTACCAGAAGATCCTGCAATACCTCTCCTTGGCATATATCCAGAAGATGTTCCATCTGGTAATAAGGACACATGTTCCACTATGTTCATAGCAGCCTTATTCATAATATCCAGAATCTTGAAAGAACCCAGATGTCCCTCAACAGAGGAATGGATACAAAAAAATTTGGTACATTTACACAATGGAGTACTACACAGCTATTAAAAACAATGAATATATGAAATTCCTAGGCAAATGGATGGATTTGAGTAATGATTTTAATCTGTTCCTGTAGAATATGTTTTTGTGGTGATAAATTTTAGAGAATATGTAAATGGCTAAGATTTGATTTTCACCTTACAGAGAAAACTATGTCTTAAAAGGTAGAAAAGAGCTAAGGGAAAAACAAAGTTACTGGAGAATGCTTGTTAGAGCTTGCTTGCTTCAACCATTCAGTGTGTGTGTGTGTGTGTGTGTGTGTGTGTGTGTGTGTGATTTCCCCCATTCCTTTTTTATAATTGTTGGGGGCTATAAACTGAGGCCTACCTCTGTTGCTAGCTGGACCAACCCCTGTCATTCCTACTAGTTCTGACCCCAGTCAACTGCTATTAGCATCATCCTTAATCTCTGACTCCACATTTTAGCCTCCTGGGATTAATCCTGTAGTGTCAAAGCTGGCATTTGACCCCTGTAAATCTTTTAAGCAGGGCTAATTTGTTTCTGACCTTCTGTGGCTGGATTGGTGTAGTAATCCTTCCATTGGAAGTCTTTCATGTTTACAGGAGGTGACTACTTCAGTCTCTATATACCTATTGTGAGGAGTCATAGTTAAGGTCATCCTCATAGATTTCTGAAAATTTCCATTGTCCTAGGCTTTTCCCAGAGATGGCTGCCTAATCCAGTTTTCTTTCTCAGTTCTTTCTTCCCTGTTGTTTCCATCCCCAACCTTACCCCACTCAGTCACCTCCTTCCATCCTCCACAGATGCCTAATCTATTTCTGCCTCTCAGGTAGATTCAAGGAACAACTTTTGGAGTAGCCCTGGTTCTAGTTGATTGGGACCCACGTGAAGCCCAAGCTGCACATTCTACATATATCCTAGGAAGCTTAGGTCTAGCATGTATATTTCTGTGCTTGGTGGTGGTTCCAATTCTGTGATCGTGAAGGTTCCAGGTTAATTGACTATTTTGGTCATCCTGTTGAGTTCCTATCCCCTTTGGGTAACAATACTTCTATTCTTGAATGAGAGTCTCCAAGCTCAAACCACTGTTTGGCTGTTGTTGTTGCTGTGGTTGTTGTGGTGGTTGTTGTTGTTGTTGTTGTTGTTGTTATTTTAATGACTAATATCCACATACCATGTATGTCCTTTTGGGATTGGGTTATCACAACTCAGGCTGATATTCTCTACTTCCATCTATTTGACTGCAAAGTTAGTGATGTCTTAGTTTTCAGTAGCTAAAAGCATTCCATTGTATAGATACACCACATTTTCTTTATCTATTCTTCAGTTGAGAGACCTCTAGGCCATTTCTAGTTTCTGGCTATTAGGGACAAAGCTGTTATGAACATATCTAAGTAAGTGTGAGATATTGGAACATTTTTTGTATATATGCCCAGGTATGGTACCACTGGGTCTTGACATAGAACTATTTCCAATTTTCTGAGTAACTGCCAAATTGATTTCCATAGTGGTTGTTCAAGCTTGCCCTCCACCAGCAATGGAGTGTTCCATTTGTTCCACATTCTTGCCAGAATGTGCTATATCTTGAGATGTTGATCTCAGCTACTATGATTGGTATAAAATGGAAGAGCAGAATTGTTTTAATTTTCATTTCCCTAATGACTAAGGACTTTGAACCTTTCTTTAAGTGCTTCTCAGCTATTTGAGATTCCTCTGCTGAGAATTTTCTCTTTAGCTCTGTTGCCCATTTCTTAATTAGGTTATTTGAAATATTGGTGTCTAACTACTTGAGTTCTTTGTACATCTGGGATATTAGCCCTCTGTCACATGTAGGGTTGGTTGAGATGCAATACATTGTACCCCTTTTTAATTGGATTATTTGGTTTACTTATGTCTAGTTTATTGGGTTCTTTCTATATTTTGAATATTAGATCTTTGCCAGATGTGATATTGGATTAAATCTTTCCCCATTCTGTAAGCTTCCTTTTGTCCTTGTTAACATATCCTTCACTTAAGGCAGCTTTGCAGTTTCATGACTTCCCACTTATTTACATTGGTCTTAGTGCATGAGCCCTTTGTGTTGTTTTAGAAAGTTTTCTCTTATGCCTATGCATTCAAGTCTATTGTCTATTTCCCCTTCTATCATATTTAGTGTATTTCATTTTATATTGAGGTCTTTGAACATCTATACTTGAGTTTTGTGCTGTATAATAGATATGGATCTACTTGTATTCATTTATATGCACACACCAGTAGACCAGCATCCTTTATAGAAGATATATTTTCTTTTGTATGGTTTTGGCTTCTTTGTGAAATATGTAGTGTCCATAGATATGTGACTTTACTTCAGCACTTTCAACTCAATTGCATTGATCACCCTNTGTGTGTGTGTGTGTGTGTGTGTGTGTGTGTGTGTGTGTTTGTTTTGTTCTGTTTGCTATATTTTTAATGACTGATTCTATTTCGTTATGGCCTAAAGGTCTATTTAAATTGCTTACCTCACCTCAATTTAAGTGTAGTAATTGATATCTATCAAGAAAGTTGTCCATTTCATTTAGATTTTCAATTTTGTGGAGTATAGTTTTTGAAGAAAAATCTAATGATTCATTGGAATTCATCAGGGTCTATTGTTGTGTCTTCCTTTTCATTTTTGATTTTGTTCATGTGGATATCCTCATTCTTCATTTTAGCTAAATTGGTGAAGGATTTATCTATCTTGTTAATTTCCTCAAAGAACCAATGCTTTGTTTCCTTGATTCTTTTTATTGTTCTCTTTGTTTCAAGGTTTTAAATCTCGGCCCTAAGTTTGATTATTTTCCGCAGTATTCTTTGAGTGATTGCTTCCTTTTATTCTAGAACTTTCAGTTGTGCTGTTAAGTTGCTAACATGATATCTCATTAATTTCTTTATTAAGGCACGTACTATTATGAACTTTTTTTTTTCTTTTAGCATGGCTCTCTTTGTGTCCCATAACTTTGAGTATGGTATGACTTCATTTTCATTGAATTCTAGAAAGTCTTTGATTACTTTTGTATTGCTTCTTTGTCCCAGTAGTAGTCAAGAAGTAGAAAGTTGTTCCATTTCCATAATTGTTTAGGTTTTCTTTTGATTTATTTATTTATTTATTTATTTATTTATTTATTTATTTATTATTCGATAATTTCTTCATTTACATTTCAAGTGTTATCCCATAAGTCCCCTTTACCCCCTCCCTCCCACCCTGCTCCCCTACCTACCCGCTCCCATTATTTGACCATGGCATTCCCCCGTACTAGGGCATACAAACATTGTTAGACCAAGGGCCTTTCTTCCCCAATAATGGCCAACTAGGCCATCTTCTAATACATATGCAGCTAGAGACATGAGCTCTGGGGGTTCTGATTAGTTCATATTGTTGTTCCATCTATAGGATTGCAGGACCCTACAGCTCTTGGGTACTCTCTCTAGCTCCTACATTGGGGACCCTGTGTTCTGCCCTATAGATGATTGTGAGCATCTACTTCTGTATTTGTCAGGGACTGTCAAAGCCTCCCAGACAGGTATATCAGGGTCTTTTCAGCAATGTCCTGCTGGTGTATGCAGTAGTGTCTGCATTTGGTGCCTGATTATGTGATGGACCACCCGGGTGGGGTACTTGCTGGATGGTCCATCCTTTCATTTTAGCTCCAAACTTTGTCTCTGCACCTCCTTCTATGTATATTTTAATCCCTATTCTAGGGAGGAGTGAAGTATCCAGGCCGTGGTATTTCTTGATTTTCTTATATTTTGGAACTTGTATCTTAGGTATTCTAGATTTCTGGGCTCATATCTGCTTATCAGTGAGTGCATATTAAGTGACTTCTTTTGTGATTGGGTTACCTCACTCAGGATGATATCCTCCAGATGCATCCATTTGCTCAAGAATTTCATAAATTCATTGTTTTTAATAGCTGAGTAGTACTCCATTGTGTAGATGTACCACATTTTCTGTATTCATTCCTCTGTTGAAGGATATCTGGGTTCTTTCCAGCTTCTGGCTATTATAAATAAGGCTGCTATGAACATAAAGAAAAACAACTTTGGTCCATGGTGGTCTGATAAAATACAGGGGGTTATTTCAATTTTCATGTATCTTTTTTTTTTCTCTTTATTAGATATTTTCTTCATTTACATTTCAAGTGTTATCCAGAAATTTCCGCATCCCCTCCCCCATCCCCACCCTGCTCCCCTACCCACCCCCTCCCACATAATGGCCCTGGCGTTCCTCTGTACTGGGGCATATAAAGTCTGCATGACCAAGGGGCCTCTCTTCCCAATGATGGCCAACCAGGCCATCTTCTTCCGTATATGCAGCTAGAGACATGAGCAAAGGGGGAACTAGTTAGTTCATGTTATTCTTCCACCTATAGGGTTGAAGACCCCTTCAGCTCCTTGGGTACTTTCTCTAGCTCCTTCCTTGGGAGTCCTGGGTTCCAACTAATAGCTGACTGTGAGCATCCACTTCTGTGTTTGCCAGGCACTGGTATAGCCTCCCACGAGACAGCTATGTCAGGGCCCTTTCAGCATTATCTTGTTGGCATATGCAATAGTGTTTATTTTTGGTGGCTGATTATGGGAAGGATCCCTGGCAGCCGCAGTCACTGGTTGGTCCATCCTTTTGATTCATCTTCACACATGATCTCTGTACCTCCTTCAATGTGTGCTTTGTTCTTAATTCTAGGAAGGGGCGAAGAGATCACATTTTAAGCTTCATTCTTCTAAAAATGGAAGTAGAAACAATTAAGAAAAACCAAAAGGAATTTTCATGTATCTTTTTAGGCTTGTTTTGTCACCAAATATACAATTCTTTTTGTAGAAGGTTCTGTGAGTTGCACAAAAGAAGGTATATTATTTTTCTTTCAGTGAAATATTCTGTAGATCTTTTAATTCAATTTGAGACAAATCTCCTGTTAGTTTTATTACTCCTCTGTTTAGTTCATTGTTGAGTATTTATTTAGTGTTGAAGTCTCCCACTATTAATGTGAGGGGGTGTAATCTATGATTTACACTTTAGATGTGTTTCTTTAAATATGTGGTTATCATTGCATTTGGAGCATAAATTTCAGTAACAAGTACATTTTAAAACTTAAAATGAGTTTTTCATCTAATAGCTAACTCAAAATCTAGCATAGATACAATCATGTGAAACATAGTAAATGTTAGAGAAAATGATATTGTCAATGCAAATACAAATATCTATATATCTATATCTAACTCTATCTCTCTATCTCTCTCACTATCTCTATCTATCTATCTATCTATCTATCTATCTATCTATCTATCTATCATCATTCAACAAAGATTGTTGTACCAATCTTGGGTGAGGAGTCACTTATAACTTATATTTTGGTCTGTGGTTAATTTGTTATCTTGAAGGAGTATATATTTGTTCACATTTCTCTATGAAGACTGTCACATCACATGTATTATTATTATTCATTTTTATTAGGACAAGGTTATACTGATAATATTATGATAAGAGGATCAGAGGTTTCCAGCATTTGGTGTTAAAAATGTGACTGGAAAGAGAGAATATGAGCACGTTTCTCTGTGAGAACAGAAAAATACTACAACTTGTTAGCTCACTATTTTTGATACTACATTTAATGTTAGTGTTATATATGTGATACATCTGATTTTAATTAATGTAATGATCATTAAAATTTATCAGTAAGTGAATTAAGTACTATTTTATAAGTTATTCTTAGGGAAATATGGCGAAATAGTGAATGGGGACCTTATACTTTCTGAAGTTTTGTAAGCTTAAAATCTCAAAGTCAAAATAAAATATTTGTGAGGGTCGACATAGCTCTTAAGGTCCCACAATTAACTTCTTACCACCATTGTCCCAAATTTTCTTGAAATTTTACTGATACCTGTACTTAATATAATTATAATATAATAAACTATTGGTGTTGCTATGTATGTATGTATGTATACATGCATGTATCCATGCATGTATGTATATATGTATGTGCTTCACATGTCCATCTGTGTTCCTGTTTCCCTCAATGCTCAGAAGAGAATCCTTCTGGACTGCTGTTACAGAAGGCTATACATTTTCATATGTTGATGGTAAGTGAACACACATCCTCTGCAACAGAGACAAATAATCTTCATTCTTGATTCATCTCTACAGTTCTATGTTACTTTTATAAAGGAAATTATAAGCCACATATTCCAAGAAAATGAACATAGACCGTGAAAATCCTACATACTCAATCGTACTCAGACAGGTTTTCATATGCGAACTACTTATATTTCTTTCAAAACCACAGTTGTAGATTTCAGCAAGATATTGCTCACAGAACATTTCCATCAGTCATGGTTAAATTTAAACATTCCTGGCATTTCTACTCTTTTCAAGCCTTATTGATTTAAACTCTACCACATACAACTACTGGGTTATATGACATCTCTAGATTTTAAGACTTCTCATTCTTTATTTGTAATGACACATTATAGTTCAATAGAATCCCTTGCTAGAAGACTGGGTCTGAGATATCTTTTGTCATAATTGATTTCAGAATCAAACGCCAGATTTATATTGATTATTACCATGAAGCCATTCATGATTACTGTGACTTCTCTAACATGATGGTTAATTTTGTATGGCATGTCATGCTAACCTAGAGTAATGAGAACTGACAGTCTGTCTGGTTCAAAGTGATTGTTTTATCTACTGCAGAGTGAAAAATAACAGTTTCACCACTGTAGCAAATTAGGTAACATGGTGAGACCAACAGTTTTGATTAAAACATGGCTATGGGTCAAGGTTTGAAAGCACTGAGAGACTGGTACGTATAATGATAGGTCTATTAATTTGTAAAGAACATGACATTTAGGAAATAGCTGTTTATTATAATTTTCAGATAAATTGAAGACATTGATTTCTTTTTAATATCACTTCCCAAGTTCATTAAATGTGTCCCAGGTGGTTGTCATGGAGAATGCCATATGTATTTGTAGTTAGTACAAACTGAAATTATACATGTTTAGATATGAGATGTTCAAACTTTAATAAAGATTAATATCTTATTATTACTTATGATACAAAGCAAAAGCTAATATTCCAATGGATCTTCTTCAGATATTGGCACCATAAAAATTAAAACCCTTAAAAGGCTGGGCATTCTAATTTCTGAGAATTGATGTCATAATCCAAATAATAAAATGTCCTGTGATGAAAGGCTCTCTTACTTTCATGAAGAAATAGGATTCCTGATTCTGTTTTCATGCTAATGTTCTAAAATAAGTTTCTATGAACTTTGTTGTTCCTGTTTGTTTTAACTTATCTGTCTTACCTGAGACTCCCTTGAGAAAAGTATTTAATGTTTTTATTTTCTCCCAATTTCTGGAAAAAAATATTCACTCATACTTTTCAATTCAATGTTTATATGATTGTTTCATTCCTACTGTGAGAAAATATAAGAGGATTATGTAGGCATGGAAAAAATGATCAGTTATTAAATAGAATTAGAAGAGGTGCATGGAGAAAATTTTCTAGATAATTCATGAAGTAATGTGATCAAACAAATGATAGACATGTTGTAGAAAAGAACACACATACTATGCTATGCATTCACTTATAGGAGGACATTAGTCCTAAATGTCAGAATACCCAAGATACAATTCACAGACTATATGAAGCTCAAGAAGGAAGAACAAAGTATGGATGCTTCAGTGCTTCTTAGAAGGAGGAACAAAATACTCACAGGAGGAAATATGGAGACAAAGAGTGAAGTAGAGACTGAAGGAAAGGCCATCCAGAGACTTTCCCACCTGGACATCCACCCCATATACAGTCGCCAAACCCAGACACTATTGAGGATGCCAGGATTTGCTTGCTGACCTAGCCTGATATGACTGTATCCTGAAAGGCTCTGCCAGAGCCTGACAAATACAGAGGCAGAAGCTAACAGCCAACCATTGGACTGAGCACAGGGTCACAGTTGGAGGACTTGAAGAAGGGACTGAAGGAGCTGAGGGTGTTTGCAGTCCGGTAGGGGAAGCAACAGTGTCAACTAGCCAGACCCCCAAGAGCTCCCAGGAACTGGATCACCAACCAAAGAGTACACATGGAGAGACTCATAGCTAGAGTGGCTTATATGGCAGAGGATGGCCTTGGAGGACATTAGTGGGAGCAGTGGCCCTTGGTCCTGTGGGGGTTCAATGCCCTACTATAGGAGAATGCCAGGGTGAGGAGGAAGGACAGGGTGGGTAGGTGAGTGTCAGAGTACCCTCATAGAGGCAGGAGGAGGGGGGATGGTATAGGGGGGTTCTGGAAGAAAGAACTGGAAAGGGGATAACATTTTTAGGGTAAATAAAGAAAATATGCAAATATATATATATATATATATATATATATATATATATATATATATATATATATATGTAAAGTACCAAAAGTTAAATTAAATGTTTAGACAGAAGTTACTGTGCTCAAAAAACAAATCATATACTGTCCTTCATTTTTGTAAAAGCAAATAAGATAATTCACAAAGTCCTAAATTATTTATCCTGGTGAACCTGCACAAGTATATTTACTGAATTTCAAAGTAGAATAAAAACCTTCATTGGAAAGGAGAAGTTAAAATATCCCCCTTTGCCAAACCTGGAGAGCTGTCCTCTAAAAATCAAACCAGAAGAGACCCTGATATAATTGTCTTGTATGAGGCTATGCCAATGCCCGGCAAATACAGAAGTGGATGCTCACAGTCATTTATATGATGGAACACAGGGCCCCCAAAGGAGAAGCTAGAGAAAGTACCCCAGGAGCTGAAGGGGCTTGGAACCCTATAAGAGGAACAACAATATGAACTAACTAGAACCCCCAGAGCTTGTGTCTCTAACTGCATATGTAGCAGAAGATGGCCTAGTCGGCCATCGTCGGCAAAAAAGGCCCCTTGGTATTGCAAACTTTATATAACCCAGTACAGGGATACGCCTGGGCCAAGAAGTAGGAGTGGGTAGGTAGGGGAGAAGGGCGAGGGGAGGGTATAGGGAACTTTCAGGATACCATTTGAAATGTAAAATAAGAAAATATCTAATAAAATAAAATAAAAAAAAAGAAAGAAAGAAAAGAAAACAACTGTTTTCAAATCCCAAGGAGACATAGAGCAATTATTTAGAACCACTGGAAGCCTGCTGACACAGAAACTTTGCATTCCTTCATCAGTTTATTTCCCCAAATTTCCAAAAGCATTCATGAGAAAGAGTGATTATAACACTGTACTAATGTCCTGTTTTAAAGCACCTATGTGATGCTGATCTCCCAAGGCGGTCACCAGAGTTTGGGAACTAGGGCTCTGGGTGCACAGAATGGATAATCAAACCAGAAGACTGCTCCTCGAAGCATTCTGTATCAAAACAATCATCAAGAACTAAAGCCCTCACACTAAGCACAATGTCAGAGCTACCAATCTCTATGGAATTTGAAGCCTATTAAAAATAAAATAAATAATAAATGTAACAACAATTAAGTCAGGGGAAATACAGTCTAAATTGACTAAAACATCATGGAACCAGTGTAACAAGAACCACCGTGTTTAGTATTGAATATATATAGCATCATTCATAGCATTGAATATATATAGCATCATTCATGGTAGAGTCCAGTGTACTAGACAGTGACTCATATTCAAAAGCAGCAAATAGAACGTAGTAATTTAGTTTTAACTTGTGGCCTTTGGAAGTTGACACTCATATTCTTCAAAAATGCTGGAATAATGGATATTCATATGTAAAGAAAATCAAAATTAAAGATAATATAACCTGTCAGCTTCTCATGTATGATTAAGCTGTTTTGGCCATTTTAATGCTAGCTTAATACACACACACACACCCACACACACACACCTACTCACATATTCACACCCACTCACACATACATACACATACATACTTTGCATATGTTCCTTTGGGAATCTTAATACATCATCTTTTCAACATAAGCACTGTTTGTTAGATTTTGCTTTTTTTTTTATTTTCTTGTATTTATACACACATGAGCATATAAACAGACAAGTAGATTAAAATGGAAAGGCAGATCTAGTTTCACTCTGCTGCATGGAATAGATGTGTTTATATGGAGAATTAGTATGGATGTCTCATTAACAAATCTGCATTTCTGTGATTTGAAAACAGGTTTTGCCCTCTCTACTTCATTTACAATAATATTTATCATATATTACTTTGTCTGTCTTTATTGAATTAAGTGCAAATGATATATTATGTAAAAAACATGTATAGAAATTTGAAGTTATTTACTTTCAGTGTTTTATAAATTAGTTTTCTGGAATAGTTTGTTTTCATAGATGATTTCATTATTCATGATATTCCTCAAAGCCAAATGTACTTTCAAAATGAAAATCTGTTAAGTGAATGATAACTACTGAAGGCCAGAGCAAAATCTGGACATTATTTATATCATCAAGTAGGTCTGACCAGAAATTGAGAAAACATCTCAAATAATGGCAGAGATGCCTTTTAAAATATTTTAATGATTTCCTGCCTCAACTTCTTCTTCTTCATATGGTGGTAGCACACTGGCATGTGCTACCACCATATGACAATTATATATAAGGAATATAATGTCATAGTTACCTTTGACTACTCACTCTTATCCCTGCCTTCTTTCTGCTCTTTTTGGTTCCATTCTTTTTCCCATATACTCCACAGCTGTTGTGTATTCATGATCCAAAGAGTCATGATATATTCAGAAGATAGTGTTTCATAACTTTCCAGTCCATTCTCTAATACGACAATCTTTCTATTTGGGATTTGAAGGCAGTGATATAGGTGGCTTATTTTTTTATGTGAGCTCTCAATTTTTGCTTCTTCTCAGCATGTTGACTAGTGTATAATAACAGACTCTACCAAAAGGCTTGTCTGATTCAAGGTCTGTGTGGGAGCAGACCTAGTCTATGGCACAAACACAGATGGATAGGAGGCATCTTGACTATGTGACAATTTGGCAGAGTCAGAAGGACATTCTTCCCTGTGTCCTGTACCCTTTTATCTATGTATAGACTTTGACCCAGCTTACTCTTCCAGTTGGGGGTCTCCTCCCTTCGAGAAGGACTCTACTCCAGTTGAGAAGTTGGTTTGTTTACTCCAAACATTCTTCTACAAAAAATGTGAAGAAAGGTATTGATCTGGTCCACAGGTCAGTCACCTGGGTCTGAGAGAGAGAGAGAGAGAGAGAGAGAGAGAGAGAGAGAGAGGCAAGAGATGTGAAGAATAGAGACAACACAGGTTATCTTCTCAAGGCTCAAGTCTCAATTCTCAAATCTCAAATCTCAATTCTCAATTCTCAATTCTCCAGTCTCAAGTCTCACTTATTGAAAGGCAACTTTGGGTATATATGCACTCACTGGGGAGTGCAGCTGGAGACTCTTAACCACAGGTTAGGATGTATATGAGAAAAACAATATGTTATCACAGTGTGTTCAACTGTGGTGGGCTTCTTACAAAAATATTGTGCTAGGAAAGCAAGTCTCTCGTCAGGGTGGAAAAGTAGCACGTGTAAGTAAATAGCCCAAGATGGCTACAGAGATAATAGACTCTTTCTGCTAAGAGTTGGCTCCCAGCAATGTATATAGATGTAAACCTTAGTAAATAAACTTTTATAATACATTCAATGTTTTAAAACATAAAAGATATTGGGAAACATAATGCTTTCAAAAATAAGTGTTCTGGAAATAATGACATAGCATAAAATATAATAATGTTATTAATAGGAAGGAACAACACAAAAATAAACTGGAGTTAAGTATAATGCATAGAAAAACCTTTTCATCATTTGTCTTATATTATTTAGTTGCAGAAATGTGGAAAGACTTTATATTACATGCTCTGGTTGTGCTGATAAAAGCAAAATATAACACAAGAGAATGAATTGGATACACGTAACTATCATGAAATTATAGTTTTCCTTTTAACTCACTGCCCCACACATAATTAAGTTTGGATACTGAGCATATTCTAGTTCTTAAAATGAATATTACTTCTGTACATAGTTTTAAAATTATATCATATATCACATTTAAAATGCTTTCAGTCTGTAATTGGTTTACTGAGCATGTAAGGCTAAAAGCTCTCTCAATTAGATGCTGGCATTTCTGTTCTCATTTCCCTATATTTTACATTTGGATTGCAATTGGATTTAAAATTTTAAACTTACATGTACTAAACATAATTAACACAAACAAGAGACATTCTGCACTGATCATTCAATTTAACCAGATGCCTAGTTTTGTCTGTAATTTACTATCATGACTGCCTAGAAGTAAGGATTTTCAATTTAGTATCAAAATATAATTAGTCCATAAATACAGACTAAAGTAAGCACAGCTTCCCCTGACATCTAAGTCTAAGTAAGTTTTAAATGAGAATTTCTTACACTAAATGACAAGAAGTAGGTTCTTGAGGGCAAGTTTTGCAGATTGTACAAAACAGAGAATGTGAACTTTTATCTGAAATTCTACTTGCTTAAAACTAAATATGAGCTCATTTTTAACTAAAACTCTACTTAGAAGTTTGTAAAAATACTAACAGTTACTATGTTTGCAATTTTTCTTTATAGAGACTGTACTTAAACTTATCCTTAAGGAACCAAGTGCTCCTATAACATAGATCTCATATTATAAAAGCATAGAGAATTACAGAAATGGTTGGTAGAATTTGATAAATAAAAGTATTACATTTAATAAATAACTTATAACAACTGTTTGAAATGAACATGAACAGAAATTTAGACTCTCAAAATCATTTGTTACTGATTGCCAGTTTGACATCCAGGGAATGGATATCTTCATTACTTATTTATAATTTCAAGGGTTTTCATATTATTGATATTTAAAGTAAACGTTTATAATTACATTTGCAAAATCTGTTTTCAAAATGGAATCAAAAAGGGAAATGAAAGGAAGTAATTTCCAGTCTTACTGATGCATTATGGAGATTAGAACTGCAGAATGTTCTGGTTTTTACTATAATTTTCAAGTTTATATCTTCCACATAATAAATTTACTTTCAACTATGTTATTATAAGTCTTTATCAGTCTTACCCCAGTTTCAAAATAAGAAGCCATTGAAATATTGTACAGTTATAATCAGAAGCAGTTACTAAATCATCTGAACTAAACTATTACATTGGAAATGAATGTAGTGATATACCATCTATGTCATCTGAATCACCAACATTTTATCTTCTTTTCTAAATGAATAATTCCTACAACTACACTAGCACAAATTTCATCATCAATTTATTGAACATCCCAATTTGCCAAATAAATTACATACACATTTAAATATTAAATTGACAGACATGCAACACTTTGTATCAGCTGGAAATCTGATAGTAAACTATGTTTAAAATCCCATGATATACATCCCTGAAGTGGTAAGACACAGACCTCTGATACGAAAGTTCCCAGTTTCCATATCCAGACATCATGTTTCCATTATGCTACCACGTACTTTTAGTCATTCAGAATTCTAAGCAAAAATAAACCCTGTCTTTTTTTTTTTTAATGATGCTCTGTCATGGAATGGTATTATCTTAACAGAAACATAATGAATACAAGGTTTATTATGGTTCAAAAATATCTATGTTCAAAACATATCCAAACATGAACATATTTAAGTTCAGTCACTTAATAGTTGACAAAGATACCAAAACCAAAACTGGGCAAAAGAAAGAATTTTCCATGAATGTTTCTGGAAAAACTGGAAATCCATTTTCAGAAGAATAAAATTAGATCGGTGTCTATCACCTCAAGAAAAAAAAAATAAAAACTTAAAATGGATCAAAGATCTAAGTGTGAAGCCTCAATCAACGGAACTGCTGAAATAAAGCGTATACATTCCTCTACATAATAAAGCTCTAGGAAATGATTCCACAAACAGGACTCTACTTATTCTAGAATTAAGCCCAACTATTGACAAGTGGAATTTAGAAAACTAAAAAGATTTAGCACAGCTGAAGAACCAATCAATCAGGTAAAAAGAGGTCACAGAATGAAAGAAAATTTTGCAAGGTATACATCTGGCAGGGGATCAATATCCAGCATATATAAAGAGCACAACAAACTAAGATGTAAAAATAACGAAAATTCCATTTAGAGACTTCCCCACCTGGGATCCATCCCCAAAACAACTACCCATCCCAGACATTATGGCAGATGCCAACAAGAGCTTGCTGACAGGAGCCTGATGTAGTTGTCTCCTGAGAGACTCTGCCAGTGCCTGACAAATACAGAAGTGGATGCCCACAGCTATCCATTGGATGGAGCAAAAGGTCCCTAGTAAAGGAGCTAGAGAAAGTACCCAAGGAGCTGAAGGGGTTTGCAACCCCATAGGAGGAAGAACAATATGTACTAAACAGTACCCCCAGAGATCTCTGGGACTAAACCACCAACCAAAGAAAACACATGGTTTGACTCAGCTTTAGCTGCATGTGTAGCAGAAGATGGCCTCGTTGGTCATGGAAGGGAGGAGAGGCCCTTGGTCCTGTCAAAGTTCTATGCCCCAATATAGGGGAATGTCAGGGCCAGGAAGAGGAAGTTGGTGGGTTGGGGAATAGGGAAAGCACACAGATCTGTTTACCAAGTAAAACAAGGACATTGGAGCACTCTTTATACAGGATGCCACAATTCCAGGAGACTAAGCTTCTGTGGATTTTTTGCCTTGGGACTGTGCCCAGACTTTTCAGCCTGTCAGGTGGGTTACTACTGAAGTGGATGTAGCAGGAAATTAAAATTTTAAAAATGTTGAGATTTCACCTTACCATAACATATCTTATCCAGTGTGGAAACTTAGGAACAGAAAGACAAAGACCAAAGCTGCCTCACCAGAAGCATGTAGCTCTAAATCCTTAAGTGTTTGGTAAATCCTGGAGCAATGGCAGAAATCAGTAAGAGTAAAATGAAACATTTTAGTGTAGTTAGGATATGGAAGCAATAGAAAGTGGAATAGAAAGGTATAAATAATCTGATCAGGGAAAGGGAAGGAGTAAAGGAGGTGTTTTCTAATTACATTCTGTGTGTGTGTGTGTGTGTGTGTGTGTGTGTGTGTGTGTGTGTGTGTGTGACAGAGACACACAAACAGACAGAGAAAAAGAGAATGAGAGAGTTGGGGTGCTCAGGTGAAATATATAGTGCCAAGCTGTTCGGGCTTTCAAAGTTTCAACTGAGAAATTACCTGGCACAACCACTCTGGAAATGAGTTTGCTGGTTCCTCAGAAAATTGAACATAGTAATACCTGAGGATCCAGCTATGCCACTCCTGGTCATATACCCAGAAGATTCTCTAACTTGTAATAAGGACACATGCTCAACTATTATCATAAAAGCCTTATTTATAATAGCTAGAAGTTGGAAAGAACCCAAATATCCTTCAACTGAGGAATGGATACAGAAAATGTAGTACATTTACGCAATGGAGTACTACTCAGCTATTAAAAATGATGAATTCATGAAATTCTTAGGCAAATTGATAGAACCTGAAAATATCATCCTTAGTGAGGTGACTCAGTCACAAATGAGGACACATGGTGTGCACTCACTGAATGTATATTAGCCCCAAAGCACCAAATACCCAAGATACAATTCATAGACTATATGAATCTCAAGAGGAAGAAAGACCAAAGTGTAGGTTCTTCGGCCCTTCTTAGAAGGGGAACAAAATACTCACAGGAGCCAATATGGAGATAAAGGGTAGAGCAGAAACTGAAGGAAAGGCCATCCAGAGACTGTCCTATCTGGGGATCCTTCACATATTCAGTCATCAAATGCAGACACTATTGTGGATGTCAAGAAGTGCATTCAGAAAGGAGCCTGATATAGCTGTCTCCTGAGAGGCCCTGTCAAAACTTTACAAATACAGAGATGATGCTCGCACCCAACTATTGGACTGAGCCTCATAGAAGCAGAGGGAAGGAAGATGTGTTAGGGGGTTTCCAGGAGCAGGGAAAACCAGGAAAGAGATAACACATGAATTGAAAATCAAGAAAATATCCAATATAAAAGAGGACCCTGATATAACTATCTCGAATGAGGTTATGCCAGTGCCTGACAAATACAGAAGGGGATGCTCATAGTCATCTATAGGATGGAACACAGGGCCTCCAATGGGGGAGCTAGAGAAATTACCCAAGGAGCTGAAGGGGTCTACAACCCTTTAGGTGGAACAACAATATGAACTAACCAGTACCTCCAGAGCGTGTGTCTCTCTAGCTGCATATGTAGCAGAAGATGGCCTAGTTGGCCATCATTGGGTCGAGAGGCCCCTTGGTCTTCCAAACTTTATATGCCCCAGTACAGGGGAACGTCAGGACTAAGAAGTGGGAGTGGGCCGGTAGGGGAGAAGTGCTGGGGGAGGGTATAGGTAACTTTCGGGATAGCATTTTAAATGTAAATAAAGAAAATATCTTAAAAAATAATAATAATAAAAAAGAGAGAAATCAGCTGATATTCAGTGGGTTTTTCTTCATATGTAACTTGCATTTGCTGCTGTTGCAGTTCTCAGTGCACTTTTTTTCTTAAGTATACTTAACATTTTAATTATGATATGCCATGGAGATTTCCTGTTTTGGACTTGTCTATTTGGTGTGCCCTACATGTCTTATAGTGTATGGGTATGTCTTTCTTTAGTCTGGGGAAGTTCTACGATCTTGTTGAAGATTTATTTTTGACATTTACTTGGAAATCTTCTCTTTTATCTATGCCTGTAAGTTAAAAATTTGGCTTTTATGTTGTGTTCTATCCCTTGTATCCTTTTTTTCTGTGTGTCTTAAATTTTCTATAGTAGTTAATTATTTGGTCAATATCTGCTAACTTCAAGGCCTGATTCATTCTACTTACAAGACTTCTCTGTGAGTGTTCTAGTAGAGTTCCATTTTCATTTCAGTTTGAATCCTCTTTAGTGTTTCTATGTCCTTATAGACTTCTGTTTTCAAGTCCAAGATAGTACTTGACATTTCAATCAACTTTATATTTGTGTTATTTTAACATCACTTAGACATCTATTAGTCTTCTCTTATTTCTTTTTAATTTTCTTGAGCTGTTTCTTTGTGTTGCATTTTAACTTCTTTAATTATTTTACATAGATTGTTTTTTGTAAATTCAGTGTTCTAGAATTTATTTAGGCAATTATCATTGGCAAACAGTACTGAAGAACTGAAGAGAAAACACTGGCATGATCTTTTTCTTTTGTTTGTATTTTGTGATTAGATCTAGGGAAATAGATACTTTTTTTAAGGTCTAAGTTTGGTAATGACAGAGGAGGTTAGGGCAGAATATAGGATGTATGGCTGAATTGGGCCTCATATTTGGATATGGCTTGCATAGAATGATTTCCGGTGAACAAATAGATCACAAAGACACTTACTCAACTATGTTCATAGCAGTTTTATTCGTAATAGCCAGAAACTGGAAACAGCTGGGTGGTGGTGGTACACGCCTTTAATCCCAGCCTTTGGAAGGCAGAGGCAGGCAGATTTCTGAGTTCAAGGCCAGCCTGGTCTACAAAATGAGTTCCGGGACAGCCAGGGTTATACAGAGAAACCCAAAACCCTGTCTCAAAAAAAACCAAAAAAAAAAAAAAAAAAAAAAAAAAAAAAAAAAAAAAAAAAAAAAAAAAAAAAAAAAAAAAAAAAAAAAAAAAAAAAAAAAAAAAAAAAAAAAAAAAAAAAAAAAAAAAAAAAAAAAAAAACCAAACCAAACAAACAAACAGAAAAAAAAACAACAGAACAAAACAAACAAAAAAAATGGCTAAAGAAAATGTAGCACATTTACACAATGGAAAAGTTAGAAATTTAAAATACCAGCTCTGAAAGATGATTATTGTTTATTTCATCTCTAATTTTAAAAACTTTAGCATTTTATATATAAGTACTATATTTATATAATTTCTACACACACTCTCCTACCTAATACTTCCATATATGGTTGCTCAGTCCATTTACTATTACTGATATGTATCTGTGTGCTCCAGGTCTGCCACTTGTGCATGGATAACCTATCAGAAGGAATCATGCCTGGAGAAGACTGCATCTCCCTCTCTCTGTAGGCATTAGTTTCCAGTAGCTTTTTAATCAAATGGTAGAGACACGTAAACTTTCATCCATCCATATCAGCATCCCAAGCCTGTGCAATCTTCATGACTCAAATCCCCAAGTGAGTGTCACAATTACAAATAGATTTTATTTACTTAATGTTCCATTACTGAACAAATGTTTTAAGTTGGGCATGGTGTACTATGGTTATCTAATTCACTAAATAACATTCAATAAAATCCTGATTATTGTTTTCAATGTGTGTCCAGTTAAGGCTTTTTACTATTTTAAAGAATATATGGATATTTCTATATACAACACTTTATTTATATATTCTGAATTATCATGTGATATTTTATATACTGTTAAAGTTTAGCTCTGGACTTTAAGGATTTTTAAACAATAATTCTTCCTTTAATATTAATGAAAGAAGCCAGGCACTGGTGGTACACGCCTTTAATCCCAGTACTTGGGAGGCAAAGGCAGGCAGATTTCTGAGTTGGAGGCCAGACTGGTCTACCAGGTCAATACAGAGAAACCCTGTCTCGAAAAACCAAATAATAATAATAATAGTCATTATTATTATTAAAGAAAATATGCAGACAATTGAATTTGATTACATTAATTTCATATAAAACACTATTAATCACATAGGCTGCTAAGAAATCAGAGACTTAAGAATATTTTTGACTTTGTTTAATAAACTCAGTTTTTTAACATCACTAAACTCTATTATATGCATTGCTGTTCACACTGAGAGATTTAGGAAACTATTAATAATTCAATTAAATTATTTTCAAAAACAAAATAAAAAGGGTTTTGTATATAATCTACAAAGAACAGTCCTACATCTAATTGTGAATTGTTGAAAGATAATTGGAAGCAGAAAATTTTGTGAATCATTTCTTTAGTGAAAAAGTTTTACATGGGTTTGGTAGTTGGGAAAGATCAATTAGAGAACACATTATCTCTTAAATTCTTTCAACCTAATGGTTGTTTATAGTAAGAATTATGCAGGGCATGGTGATGTACTCCTTTAATCCCAGCACTCAGGAGGGAGAGGCAGGTGGATTTCTGAGTTTGAGGGCAAGCCTGGTCTACAAAGTGAGTTCCAGGACAGTCAGGGCTATACAGAGAAACGCTGACTCAAAAAACAACAACAACAACAACAACAACAACAAAAATATAGTAAGAATTATCTGTTACTATTGCTGGAAAGTTTATAATCAAGAACATTTGTAAATTTATTCTTTTTTTTCCACATAGCATAGAGATTCAAGCTTCATTTTTGTAATATGGTTATAAAACGTTTATATCAACTGTTCAAAATGATGAGATGTGTTGTTGTCACAATGAAACCATTTACATAAAGCTTTTGATGTCCTGAGTGCTATCTTCAACTTTACAATATTGGCACCCAAAGAAATGCTTTTCTAAGTGTACTCCCAGTGTCAGAGTTGGGTTTCTGTTTCCGTGTAGAGACTTAAAAGGAAAACAATTAATTGGGCTGACTTACATTTCAGAAGTGTAGTCTATTCTTACCATTATGAGAGAAGCATGGAGTGTGCAGGCAAACATGGTACTGGAGGAGCCTAAAGATCTGCATCTTAATCTGTAAAAGGAGACAGTGTGCCACACTGGGTGCAGATAGAGCATGTGAGACTCCAATCCCAACCTCACAGTGATGCACTCTTTCAACAAGGCCACAACACATAATAGTACACTCCCTGTGGGCCAAGCATTGAAACATATGAGTTTACAGGGGACATTTTTCAAACAACTCCAAAATGGAAGTGGATTTTAGATTTCCTTGGTGGTAATTTTAAAAGAGAACTCTTCAGGGCTTCACATTTAACTTAGAAATATTTAGAAAATTCTCCAAGGAAAAATGGCTTCAAATTAGTGATCTATATATTTCTAACAGATATTTCTTCACCCTTCTGATCAGAGTCTGATGGAAGCTTTATAGATATGGTAACATTTTCTCAGTCTCAATATGAGAATTTTCTAACCATGTTATTATTGAAGTAACTTTCCAGAATCCATATTACTTTGTATATAATCTGTCTTGTTTGTTTTCCTTAGGGCATTTTGGGATTCAGTGTAAAGTGCTATTACAAAACATTAGTTTTCATCCAGCACAATGTGGATGATTTATAATTACAGGGAAAAAAGGTTATATGTGTTTCAATCAAAACCAATCTAGAATAGTTGCCTACATGATGTACATGTTTGTTTATTATGTTTTCCTAGTTTTCTCTAATTTCCTCCACTGCATTTACAATCCATATTTATCTAATCACAATTTACCCTCAATTAATATATTTCACATTGTAAAATATACTTTGAAAGTACACCTTGAAATGATTAAAAAAATCCCATTTTTCTCTGCTACTTTCTACTAATTATGGTTAATGGTTAAATTGAGGAAATAAATGTATTCTCCTTAATTATATAATAATGGCAGTAGCAATGTTTAAAACTGTTTGTGTCAATTTTGTCAATAATACAGACTTATTTTTAGATTCAATACAGGTTCTCAAGTAATTGTGTCACATAAATTAATATAGTTCATTTTCATTAAACAGGATGATTTTAGAAGCAAGTGTTCTGGTTTCATTTCTATTGTTCTCATAAAATGGTTCCAACTTTGTGCCTCAGGAAAAAAAAAATGAATAACTTAGTTAACAAATACGTTTCTTTCAGTTTTCAAGTCCAGAGTTTTGTCCATTGTTGTGATGTAGTCAAGACAGAAACTTCAAATACTAGGCAATTCATACACACAGGCAAGACCAGAGAGGAAGACCCCTTGCTCTGGTGTATGTGCTCAGTGATTGCTTGCACACTAGTGGCTACTCACATTCTCTGTTATTTTATAGTTCCTAACTCTGTGACTTGGGAATATACAACCAAAGTGAGAATGTGTTCTTATATCAATGATCTTAAACAAGAGATTCCTAGACAGGGAAGCCCACAGGTCAGCCCCGTGGAGACAAAATCTCCTTATCATGCCTTACCAGGTCTTTCTAGGTGGAAAAGGCTATACTTTTGTAACAAGATTGCATACTCACACCCCACTTAGAACTTGGATTACTTTTGTTTCATGGAAACTGTTTTAAAATAAAACATAGTTTAATAAACCAAAACCTTCATAATTTTAAATTGTAATCAAAGATGAATATAAACATTATGTTTGCTTCTAAAATTTCATTCTAAAAGAAAGCTCTACTTGCAATATATGAATAATGTGAGTCTGTAAGTTTTATTTTAAACTAAAATAATTTTATTTTAAGTTTTTAAGTAATGTATTCTATTTCCGTACAATACTTTGTATTTCCCCTCCACGACTTCTCCCAGATCATCCCTACATCTCAATATAACTATGCTGTCCCTCACCCTTGTAGTCTCCCCATCCCCTTCCCTCCCTTCCTCTTTATATCCTCCTCCCCCTTCTGTGTCTTTCTCTCTAGATAACACAGAATCAAGACAAATATATAAACTAAAATAAAAATGAAAGAAACACGACAAAATGTAAAAGCAAAATGAAGATTATAAAAAGATATGAAATCTGTTTTGTATTAGTCAAATGCTTCTGTGTATGGGCCTGCTCAGGAAGATGGTTGATACTTACAGCAAAACTCCACTGGGGGGGGGGGGGCTGATTTTCCTTACTCAACAAGTATCAATTGAAAATAGCTTCTTGGTTAGGGGTGGGACTCTATGTATACTTACCTTTCTCAGTTCTGAGGTTTGGTGTGGATTGAGCCAAGGAAGGTCTTGTGCATGCTGCTACAGGCACTGTGAGTTCATATGCATATCAGTCCTGTTGTTTCTGGATGATGCTATCAACCACTTCCGGATTTAAAATCTTTCTTCCTCCTCTTATACATGGATCCTATAAAGTTGAATAAAAAAGGGGTATATAAAGACATCCTATGTAGTGTGGAATGCTCAGAATGCTGCCATATCTGCAGATTGTACATTTGTACCTTTCTATGTTCATCCCCATTTTCTTCAAAAGTAATGAATCTTCTCTGATGAGAGAAGAGTGAGATACTGACCAATGACGATAGAAATATACCATAAGCTTTTGGTGAAACATTGAAGGAGATTGTAATACATGTCTCCTTGTAATATTATAAGTGACCATCGTACAGTAAGTGAAATGACAGAGAAAGTAAAGACTTGTATAGAATCTCTGGAACATAAATACATGTATAAAAAGAAAACCTATGTTGTCCTCTGGCCTCTATAAATGTGCCATATCATAAACACACACACACACACACACACACACACACACACACACACACACCAATAAATAATAAAAATTTAAAACATGTCGTGACTACATAGTGACAGACTGAAAAAAAAATATCCAGATACTTTCTTAACAATGAATGGTCATTTTATGCTTCATATTGTGTTTTATATGTTTTCAATTATATCGCAAGTCTTATGATCTATTGTCAACCATGTCTTAGGATATAGATTTTGAATAGCACAATAATTGAATTATATTGTATGGGTGAAAAACACCAGCAATGATTCCAACAAAATGTAAAACAAGGTTGAAACTTAAGGTTTGAAAATTGTCACTCATTTACACACAGATATCAATGACCAAATGTATTGTATATTATTTTCTCATGGTAGAACATAAAGCACAAATTTATAATATTAAACTTTTAGTAAAATTTTAAAATGAGGATTGATGATTCTATCAAACATTCCAATTATGACATCCATATGTAATACATGTACTTAGCATTTTTTATTAAAAAAATGTAAATCAACATTATAATTTAGTAACCATTGAACTACATTGTAAGATTAAACAATATGTTATAACATACAGAACTGGTTTTATAGAATTGCATAACAGAGGTTTATTGAAAGATGTTCCACATAAGCATTTATATGAAATGGAGTAGGCAGAATATATTTTCAAATTATTTTCAAATAAATAATGATCTAAATTATTTACTTTAATATATAAATTTTTATTTTTATATTTAATTTTATTCAAATTAATTTAGATGTGAACCTAAAATTTGTTTAAAATAAATGGTAAAACAAAAATAAATTTGCAACATAATGGGATGTTTGTCTTAACAAAATTATGGTACTAGGTCTAACACTGGATCATATGAAGGCATTGTACACTTATGACACAGGAAAGAGAGAATCTAAGCTTGTTCTTACCTGAAAGTCTTCTTTGTATTCTTGTCTGCATAGTACCAGAAAAAAAAACTATGCAAGCTGCCAGGGTAGGAAAGGAAACAATATTCCTGTGCACCAAAATATTGATCAGTATGTAACAGTTAGGTCAGTATTTCTAACACAAGGATTTAGAAACTTAATGACCATGGGCAGAAGATTCTTGATTATAGCAGTCCCTTCCAGTATCCCTGTCATCATGTGAGATTAAATTCCAGCAAGAGATGATCTTCAGATGGTGCCTATTTATCAGAAATTTGGTTAGATGTTAGCATGTTTGGAAAAAAATCGATTACAAATAACACACATACTGAAGTTTATTAGGTAACAATGCTGTAATCTAGAGTATTGGGGAACATGCTTGAATCTTAAAGCACAAAAAGGCTTGATAGGAACTTTAAAAGCATGGTGAGATTTTAAAGAGCAACAAAGCTCTTGACTTACAAAACTTCACTAGGACATGAAGTTAAAGTTACAATATAGGAGACATAGCTACCTTCTACACTATGGTAGGAAACCTAAAGTTATGGGTGTTTTCTGTTTCTCTTTAGAAAACCTAAAAGAAAACCCAGAGTTTTTTAGATGTTAAAGGTTTTTAGAGTGTGGCTGGAAGTCCTAATGTGGTTAAGCTGGGCAAGTCAAGCAGCAAAGATTCCAAATAAAGATTCCAGGAGAACCATTAATTTACTTTGCAGTCCAGACATAATGTATTTGAGTCTAAAGCTCAGTTAGAGTTTCATCAATTCTGTGCATCACAGAAAAAGATGTGTGAAGTGTGCCCTGATTTCAGAGGAATGGAGAACAGTGGCAAGCAGTCTAAATTCTAACAAATGCTTCCAAATGGCTAAAGAGTTCAGAGTTAATCATCTTTATTCTCCTGAAGAAACTGAGAAATAAGAAATTCCATTTCTACATTGCCCACCTGAGCTGTGTGCCACAATTTCAAAGTAGGTAAAGAATTCTCCAGTGGAAGTAGAATATACTCACTAACCTAGTTCATTGACACTTCATTATTTACTTGGCTCCTTATAAACCTCATACTTCCTTCTTGGTGGAACCTACTTCATAAATAAAGAAAATGATACCTAAAGATATAGTCTAGGGTATAACATCTGTCCAGGAAAGTACTACTCAGCTATTAAAAACAATGATTTTATGAAATTCTTGGGCAAATAGATGTATCTGGAGGATATCATCCTTAGTGAGGTAAACCAATCACAAAAGAAGTCACTTGATATGCACTCACTGATAAATGGATATTAGCCCAGAAACTTAGAATGCCCAAGATACAACTTGCAAAAGATAAGATAATCAAGAAGAATGAAGATCAAAGTGTGGATACTTCATTCCTCCTTAGAATAGGGAACAAAACACCCATGGAAGGAGTTACAGAGACAAAGTTTGGAGCTAAGAGGAAGGGATGGACTATGCAGAGACTTCCCCACCCTGGGATCCATCTCATAATCAGTCACCAAACCCAGACACTATTGCATATGACAGCAAGATTTTTCTGAAAGGACCCTGATATAGCTTTCTTGAGTGAGACTTTGCCAATGCCTGGCAAATACAGAAGTGGGATCACAGTCATCTATGGAATGGAACACAGCGCCCCCAATGCAAGAGCTAGAGAAAGTACCCAAGGAGCTGAAGGGGTCTGCAACCCTATAGGTGGAACAACAACATGAACTAACCAGTGCCCCCAGAGCTCATGTCTAGCTACATATGTAGCAGAAGATGGCCTAGTTGGCCATCATTGGGAAGAGAGGCCCCTTGGTCTTGCAAACTTTATATGCCCCAATACAGCTTGGCCAGGGCTAAGGAGTGGGAGTGGGTAGGTAGGGAGGAGAGTCGGATGGAGGGGAAGGGTATAGGGTACTTTCAGGATAGCTTTTGAATTGTAAATAAAGAAAATATCTAATAAAAATGAAAAAAAAGGATACATTTACCTTAAGAAGAAAGATATGTTTATAGAAAACTAACATATTTCTTGGTAATGAGTGGAATAAAACAAAGTATTTCCCAATGAAAAACAAAACAGAAAATGTAAATCACATCTATGTAATATGCTTTGAAAACAATGAAATTAACTAAAACAAAGCAAAACTATCCAGAAAAGACAGTTTGCTGATAAAATATTTAAATTGTAAGAGTGAATAATTTAAAATATACTGTAGATGAAAGGAACAAAGGTGTGTAGCAGTGGAGAATGGGGAACTGGAGGTAGCCAAAGAAAGTCCCAGATGCCAGGAAAGCAAGAGGTTCCTAGGACCCAATAGGGATAACATTAAATGAAATACCCAACAAATGGGAGACAGAAACAAATGGGAGACCATATCCAGAGTCCAGAAGTTAGGCATGGCTCATGGTTGAGAGATGGGGCTAGCCACCCATCTCAAAAACATTAGTACAAAATTGTTCCTATTTAAAGGAAATGCAGGCACAAAGAGTGGAGCAGAGACTAAAGGAAATCCATGCAGAGACTGCCCCACCTAGGAATCTATCCCATCTGCAGATACCAAACCCAGCCACTATTGCTGATAACAAGAAGCACTTGCTGATAGGAACCTAGTATTGCCGTGCCCAAGAGGCTCTGCTAGATTCTGACCAATACAAAGCAGATGCTGGTGGCCAAGCATTTTACTGAGCATTGGGACCCCAAAAGAGTAGTTAGGGGAAGGACTGAATGAACAGAAGGTGTTTTCATGCTCATAGGAAGATTAATATCAACCATTCAGACTCCCCAGAGCTCCCAGGGACTAAACCACAAACCAGAGAGTACACATAGAGGGATCCATGGCTCCAGCTGCATGATGTAGCAGAGGATAGACTTGTTGGACATCAATGGGAGGAGAGGCCCTTGTTCCTGTGAAGGCTCAGTGCCCCAGTGTAGGGGAATGCTAGGGCAGTGAGACTGAGTGGATGAGTGGGTTTCAGAGCTCCCTCATTGAAGCTGGATGGAGAGGGAATAGGATATGTGGTTTGCAGAGGGGAAAGCAGGAAGGAGGATAATATTTAATATGTTAACAAATAAAATAACCAATAAAAAAGAAAATTGCAAAACTATAATGAGGTAAAATAAGAAAAAAAGAGGAAGGAAGTGGCTATGCTAGAGTTGTATTGCTTTATTCCCAGCAATCTGATCATTAGAGCCTTTTAAATGTAACACACACACACACACACACACACACACACACACACAAATATCTGTTTTAAATATCTTTTCTTTGATGCCTCCTGGATGTTCTCCAAACTGTCAGATGGCTGTTGTTGCTTCCTTATTCCTATCTGTCAAGTAGAATACCCTTGAGACCTCTGTGGAGTCTTGGTAAACAATGTGTCCATCATATAATCTTGCCCCTGCTGGAACAAATAGAAAGGGTCCTCAGTGGGGTCCTAGCATACTGAGATTCAGTTGTTCTTGACTATGAGCTATCACACTAACCTTTTTTTTTTTCTTACTTTCCATGTTCTTACTCGTGCTTCTCATATCACCTTTCAAATAATCTCTTGAATTCCACGCCATTGTGTCTCTTTAGTTAAGGTGAAAATACCATTAAGAAGGGGAAGAAATATATTGTTAAAAGAAACCCCCCAAACAATGTACATATAAAGTGAAAATAAGAAAGTATAATCATAATAGAAGTAATCCATTACAATAATGAATAAGTAAAGTTTATACATATGCTGATTGGTGTGAGTTTAAATTCTCCTTCAATAAGCTAGGGTTGAAAATGTGTAATTAAAAAAATTATTGTTTTTAAAATATATGCCTTTGACTCTCTTGGTGGCGATATGTACAAATTAGTAGACGTGCTCACTAAGTTTATAGGAGAAGCAACTCTCTGGTGCAGGAATTACAGATGACTGTGGAATAGCCTGCATGGGTGCCAGAAACAGAATTAAAGTCATCCAGAAGGCCAAGAAATGATCACAACCACTTGGGAAGTTCTCAGTGTTTTTAAATATTTCAAAAAATATCAGAATAGTAAAGTAAAAAAAAAAAAAATGTAATCTGCAACCCTGTAGGCACCTGCCACTTTAAAAAGACTATCATGTTTTCATACAAAATCCACTAAGATAACTTGTCACAATGAAAAGTGAAAGTTGTTGATGTACATTTGAAAATGAACATCAAAAATAATCCTTGGGCAGATGTGATTCTATATACCTTTAATTCCCATACTCTACAAACCGAGGTAGGTGGGTCTCTGTGAGTTTAAAACCAGTCGGGCCTACATAGCCAATATCAGGACATTTAGGTCTATACAAAGAAACCCTGTATAAAAAATAATATAACTCAGGGCGTGGTGGTGCACGCCTTTAATCTTAGCACTTGGGAGACAGAGGCAGGCGGATTTCTGAGTTCAAGGCCAGTCTGGTCTACAAAGTGAGTTCCTGGACAGCCAGGGTTGTACAGAGAAACCCTGTCTCAAAAAACCAATAATAATAATAATAATAATAATAATAATAATAATAATAATAATATTGTATATAATGTGTATAAATTTATAAATATAAAATAAAATGAAAATATTTTTAAAATATTGATTAAATAACACTTGGCAGTTATAGGGGGCTTAGGAATTAAAGGTAAAGAAACATACACAATCCAAGAAACTCATGATATTCCGTCAGTAAATTCATAAACTCAACATATATCTAGGTTACACAGTGTGTTCATGACCCACATGGACAACTTATTAAAATTCTGACTAATAGTAAAAAAAAAAAGAGAAAAATGAAAAAAAGCTATAGTTCAATGGCAGAGCACTTGCCTTGCTAAGATGATGCCCTTAATTCAATTCCAATTTTAAACATAAGAAGAATAATGACCAATAGTAACCAAGGTTTGAATGTGCTTGCCGTGTCAAGATACATATTTGAAAAGTTTGGGGGCTCCGGTCATGGGGAAATAAGGGAGTGGTAGAGACCTGCTTCCCACCAGAGCTCTGGAAGACTGCTATGGGTCCCCATGGAACCAATGCAGGACGGGTTTCTGGCCTAACAGGCTGCAGCACCCTGCTCTGGGGGCTGGGGAAGGCGCCCTCTCAGCTCTGACTCCTGAGCACCACAGACCACTGGGTACCATAGAAAAAACAGTTTTGGGGTCCCTGGGCCCCAAGGTGCCAGGGACAAGTTCCTGCTCTTGGACATTCCAGATTGCTGTCTGCTGTATGTCTCTGAAGAGCTGAGACAAACCCTCAGGAGGACTCTGGCCCAGGGCCAAAGGGAGGGTACTGGGAGAGGTCTAGAAGGTTATCACAGGGATGAGAGAGTCTGACTATCTTACGGGGCTAGTTCAGCTGGCTGCTTGGGTTGACTGGAGACTGCGGATGGAGTACAGGATGGTCTCCCAGCAAGAGGTTAGACTTGCAGCTCATTAAAGGGAAGCCTGCCCCATTGCTCAAACACAGCGATCTAGATGAGCCAAGATATTTTATACTGTTAGTGCCTATTGTGAAGGGTGTTGTTTCCCTGATCTCTTTCTCAGCCCATTTATCCTTTGTATAGAAAAAGGCCATGGATTTGGTTGAATTAATTATATATCCAGCTACTGCACTGAAGCTGTTTATCAGGTTTAGGAGTTCTCTGGTGGAGTTTTTGGGGTCACTTGTATATACTATCATATCATCTGCAAATAGCGATAATTTGAGTTCCTTTCCAATTTGTACCCCCTTGACCTCATTTTGTTTTAGATCACAATAGCTTGGGTAAACTTGATATAAAACTAGACAGGACAATATACAAGCGTTCTGATATTATCCATTATATAAACAAGTATAGCTACCATTGTTAACAAGTATTTCTCTTAAACAGTTGTCAATGAATATTCATTATATTCATGTAGATATTCTCATCAAAGGCATAATGTACTCCATATTTGTTTTCTATTGTGCATTCCATTTCTCCAATAATGCAAAATGGAGTTAGATTTTCATATTAAGCACAATAAGTCAGGGTCTGTAACAGCACATACTGAAAACTGGACATATTCTCTCACTGATAAGCCCTATAGATTATAATAAATAAATAAGTAGGTGATAGATAGATAGATGATAGATAGATGATAGATAGATAGATAGATAGATAGATAGATAGATAGATAGATAGATAGACAGAACTAAAGATATATAGATAAATGGTAGATAGATGAGAAAAAATTTGGTAGGAATGAAGAAAGAAAGAAAGAAAGAAAGAAAGAAAGAAAGAAAGAAAGAAAGAAAGAAAGGAAGAAAGAAAGAAAGAAAGAAAGGGAAAGAAAGAAAGAAAAGAAAGAAAGAAAAGAAAGAAAGAAAGAAAGGAAAGAAAGAAAGAAAGAAAGAAAGAAAGAAAGAAAGAAAGAAAGAAAGAAAGAAAGACAGACAGAAAGAAAGGGAGAAAGGGAGAAAGGAAGGAAGGAAGGAAGGTAGATAGGTTAAAAGAAAGAATGAAGACTGATGATGTATCATAATTTATACTATTGATCCTTAAATGCCTTACTACATCTCATGAAATACAAATGTGCATTAACCTTATCCCACAACTCTCACAAACAGCTCACAAATACCTCTAACTCCAGTAACAAGGGAGTGGAGATAGAACTGCTGTAGACAGACAGATATTAAATACCAAATAGATCAAGGAATAAAAAAACAGCTGAATAAATTTTTAATATTGAAAATTGATATATGTGCACATACATGATATTAAAGTAGAGGTGACATTCTCCTGGGGTATGGAAGGGATATAATTATTGTAATAAAGGGATATATGAGAGTCTGCAAATATATTCATGGTGGTTTATTTTTTGATAAATACATAAAATTGTATACTTTTTTATAGGTGACATGAAAGTGGAGGGATGATTATCTTGAGAAATGGAAGAAACGAGCTTACTTTTGAGGACAGCAGGAAAGTCTCCAGTAATATATTAATGAAAATTTCAAAATTTAAAATTAATGATAAGGAGATAAAAATGGACAATGTAAACAAATAAACAAGAACAATCTGGTAATCACAGTGTACAGTAAGAATCAAATTTTACGACTATAATAATCATGAAGTTAACAATAAAACTGTGCCTAACATCAAGCACAATACCAGCCTTCTGGACTTTATGTGTCAACTGACTATCTTCTCATTTAAGAGGGGAAATCATCGGAAGTAGCACACCAGATGCTATTCTGTTTGAAGCAGAATATGACCAAGTATTCTGGTTGGACTATAAAGATAAAGTTAACAACTTGTATAGGAAAAATTAAATTAGAAATTACCAGTAAATCAGGACAAAGGTTAGTTTGAATATGTTACAACAGGCTTTTGCTATGCATTTAGTAGCTTAAACACAGATGGGAATGCAAAACAAGGATAGCCCCTGAGACGTTGTGGATAAATTTTCATTGCTCAAGAATAGAAGATGATGTCATATATGATGCAGAAAGTGCAAAGGTGACTGAAAAAGCCCTCTAAAATGATCTATGGTCCAGATCTGGGTCTCCTATGGTAAAAATTATAGCTTTCATCATCATATGGCAACTGCAATCATGTTAAATAATAATTATAGCTAGGAACTAAATTCACCTAATGGTACTTAAACCTAGTTATGTTTAATTTTACTTGCTTTAATTAAACAAAACTATATTTAATACCAATTAGTTTTAAACATAACTGACAGTTATATTTAGTTACAGACATTATAAAAGATGAAAGATCACTTATTAACATAAAAATCAGCAATCAAAAGGAAATAAGGTATTCCATTTTAAATCTGTTTCTCCAGAAACTAAAGAATTACTAGAAGTACTGATAAAACTTGTTGAAGAAATTTTATTCTCTTATATGTTTTTGAAATTAAAAAAAAAAGGTCATTGAAAAATATATATTTGAGACGGACCGGGCCTAGTTGGCCCCCCTCAATCCGTGGGATTCAAGGGTTCAGACAGATGAGCATAGAGTTGGCGTAAATTGACAGACAGACACAGTCACGAGAGAGTGTGCTGGACCTGAATGCAATTTGTCAAATTGAGCATTTAACTTTTTATACAGAAGAAAATAGGGAAGTTAGGTGACAATAAGGTTACTGGATTCTTACATAAAACAGAGGAATGCAAACACGGAAAGACTGGCAGGAACCAACTGGAATAAAATTCAATGTTAACAACTGGGATCAAAAACAGCCCCACCTAAAGTCAGCTTAAACTTAGAAGACAGGGGCAGGGGCTTCATGCCCTTGCCATAGTTCCTATCTAGTCTATTGTATAGTCTACCTTCCCCCTAGGCCATAGTAAATACCTGTATATGGGTGTAACTCAGCTATCTATAGTTCCAAGTATCTACTCTGGTTTCTCAATATTAAGGGAAAGCACACAGATCCGTTTACCAACTAAAGTAAGGACATTGGAGCATTCGTCATACAGGATGTCACGGTTCCAGGAGACTAAGTTTCTGTGAATTTTTCCCCTTCGGACAGAGCCCAGGATTTCAGGGCCTGTCGTGCTTGACACTACTGGAATGAATGTAGTATATTTAAAAAAAAACAAAAACAACAAACAAACAAACAAACAAACAAACAAAAACCCACTTTTACAAGATTGATTTTTTTATTAAAATTGCGACTAAACAATACATTGAAACTATTTTATGTTCTTTAATGACTTCTTTGTCAGTCCCATGGGAGGGACAGTAACTTTGCAGAGTGGATCAAATACTCTCATTGGAAACAGTTGCTATTTAAAACATCTTGGATGTTATCTGTGAAACTAAAGGACAAAATCTTTTCCCTTCACCAAATTTTTTCTGACCACCAGCTGTATCTACAGATTTGTTTTTCATACTTATGCAATCAGATAATTCCTCAGATTTCTAAATTGTAGGACTCATAAGGATCAGGTTATAGTTTTGGACACTTGGAAATTTGGTTCATTCCTGAGAAATTACATTCATAACCTCAAGGTAGAATTCATCACTTCTGAAAAAAAATGATTATTTTTGCTTTTTTTGAAGAATTACAGAAAATCTAGTGTTAGTTATATCATATCTTCATTGTAAATTATTAGACCTAATAAAATATATTCTCTAAATATCAGGCAATGTAATGAAATAGTTATTTTATTTAAAATTACATGAATATTGTTGGTTTTACTGCATGCATGATTGTGCACCATATATGCGCCTCATGCCTTTAGAGACTAGAAGAAGATATCAGATCACATTGAGTTATAGTTAGAGAGGGTGGTGGGCCACCAAGTGGGTGCT
Organism: Mus minutoides; assembly: GCA_902729485.2. NCBI lineage: Eukaryota > Metazoa > Chordata > Mammalia > Rodentia > Muridae > Mus > Mus minutoides. The sequence goes on along the minus strand of LR751064.1, from coordinate 179,238 downwards.
AGAAATCAAACTATGGTCTTCGGGAAGAGCATTTGGTGCTCTTAACCACTGAGCCATCTTCCCAGTACCCAAGAAAACCTCTCTTACTAGATATAGAATAGCTCATTGGTTGAATAAGGAGTCTTTCCACTTTTTGTATACATAAAGTTGGAAAAAATGCAGGAACTTCTTAAGTCTAATACTTTCTCTGGGAAATCAACATAATTATCTTAATAAAGTAGCATAAACTACTGTTGATTCATCTACTTTGATTTATCTACCATGATTGCACCCACATTACTTCACAAACCTAATTAAAAATATATTAAATTTAAAAAAAAGAGAGAGAGAATATGGGGGGTTTAAAGGATTAAGTGAGGCTGGAATAAGGGAAATGAATAATGATTAGGTTAACAAATGCCAAGAATATATAAAAAAGCTTCAGGAAAATCTATTAGTAATAGATCTAATGTATCATGATTGACTTGATGAAGATGCTGAAAGTACAGAAATGGTACAGATAATTAGATTTATATCATTATCGCTGTAAAATATTCAGTGTTTGCTAAATACTATTTGAGATGCCATTGAAATGTGATTCAAAACCCATGCTTTTAAATGCACGAGTAGCTAGAATGTCAAATACTATATTGAATAGATATGGGGAGAGTGGGCATCCTTGTTTTGTCCCTAATTTTAGTGAGATTGCTTCAAGTACCTCTCCATTTAATTTGATATTGGCTGTTGGTTTGCAGTAAATTCATTTTATTATGGTTAGGTGTGTGCCTGTATTTGCTGATCTCTTAAAGACTTAACATGAAGGGGTGTTGTATTTTATCAAATGCTTTTTCAGCACCTAAGGAGGTGATCATGTTTTTTGTTTTTGTTTTTGTTTTGTTTTGTTTTGTTTTGTTTTTTTTGTTTATATGGTGGATTACATGAATAGATTTTCATATATTGATCCAATCTTGCATCTCTGGGATGAAGGCTACTTGATCATAGAGAATGATGGTTTTGGTTTGTTCTAGGGCTCAGTTTGAATGAATTTAATTGAGTATTTTGCATCAATATTCATAAGTGAAATTGGTCTGAAGTGCACTTTTTGTTGCATCCTTGTGTGGTATAGTTATCAGAGTAATTCTGGCTTCATAGCAGGAAACAACCCAGACGTCCCACTACAGAAGAATTGAAACAGAAAATGTGGTTAATTTACATAAAGGAATACTAATCAGCAACTAAGAGTGAGGACATCCTGAGTTTTGCAGGCAAATGGACGAAACTAGAAAATATATTCCGAGGGAGGTAACCCAAAAGAACATGCATGGTATATACTCACTAATAAGTGAATATTAGCAAACAAATGTAAAGACTACCCAGGATATATGACTCACAGATCTCAAAAAGGTTAACAAGCTGAAAGGGCTCAAGTAAGGATGCTTCCATCCCACTTGGAAGGGAGAAGAAAGCAATTACAAGGTGGTTGCGGGGGTGGGGGGGTGTTAAGGGACCTGGGTGGGAAATGGGACAAGGAGAGGAAAAAGGGAACAGCATCAGGTATTGTGTGGGTACTGAAGCCCTGAGGGCCGACAGAAAAAATGGAAATTGGCAAACTCAGGAGGTGGGAGGTGGGGTGACCCTACAGAATGTGCCAGAGACCTTAGAAGTGAGAGACTCTCAGGACTCAAAGGAAGAGACCTTAGATGAAATGCCCTACAGTGAGGAGAGTGGACTTGTAGAGCAAAAAGACCGGATATAAAGTAAGGAATGGAATTGCCATCCCACAGTCAAAAACTCTGACCCATAATTGTTCTTGTCTAAAAGAACTGCAGGGACAAGGATGGAGAAGAACCCAAGGAAAAGGAGGTCCAGTGTCAGGCCCAAATTGGGATCCAGCTAATGGGGAGGCCCCAAGGTTTGACACTATTACTGAGGTTATGGTATGCCTATCTTGGCTGCCATCTGATAGGCCCAACAAGCAGCTGAAAGAGTCTGATATAGATATTTACATCAAAGTAATGGACAGAAGCTTCTCTGGAAGAAGCTGAGGAGGAGGGCGACCCTATAGGAGGAACAGCATTCTCAACTAACCTGGACCCCTGAGATCTCTTAGACACTGGGCCACCAACCAGGCAGCCATACACTATCTGATATGAAGCCCCCAATGCATATATAGCAGAGCATTTCCGGGTCTGGACTCAGAGAAGATGCACCTAACCCTCAAGGGTCTGGAGGACCTAGGAAGTGGAGAGGTCTAGTGGGGTGGGGCTGGGGGCTGGGGACATCCTTGTCCTTGTGGAGATGGGAGGAGGAAGTATAGAATGTGGAACAGTCAGAGGGTGGATGAGGAGGATAAAATCTGGACAGTAAAAATGACCAAATAATATTTAAAAACTAAGAAAGAAAATTTCATAATTAAACCTAAAACAAATGAAATAAACAGGTATATTCTTGTAGAAGTAACTGGTAGAAAGTTACTACCTCAAATATAATAAAAGAGGTCATGCCAAGGAAAAACCCAGAAGAATAGACTAACAGGCAATTGTACCCTAGAGAAGATACCCATTTTCTCTCAACTCTACAGATTTAGTTTTGTTTAAGGAAAGTAGAAAATGTTTCCATTTCTGTTCTAAAGTCAGGAAAATATTTCTTAGGTCTAACATTCAGGACAAACAATGTGTCATATTAATTAATAGTATTAAATATGGTCTCGTATTACTTAAGAAATTGGAGAGTATATTTTCAGTTAAACCAAAGTAGAATGGTGAATACCTAGAAATAGAAAACTTGAAACTCAAAGGCAAACCAGGTATGAGAAAAACCAAGAGGTAAGGGAAGGGGATAAAAATATTATACTACTATATCACAGCATGCTATATCATATATATTTTATATGAGAATCACATTACTCATAATGGACTTGTTGGGTAGTAAAATACAAATGAGATTGGCTATTAGGAAAGGGATAATGATGGGGTTACAAAAACTTAAAGCATATTAAAAATGCCTCATGAAAATATACTGGCACTGGAATTTCAAATCATAATAAAAATAACTTTGAATGATAATTTATTGCATGGGAGAAAATTCCATTCCCCAAATAAATGGGTCATTAAGTAAAAAAAAAAAAAAAAAAAAAATCTTACAGAAAGATTTTTGTCCCACATATTTTTGGTCATTGAAGCTTCAGAGAATTCCAGAATATGGAAGAGTATTGTCATTTCTATGAAGGTCCACCATAACTATGTGGTGAATCCCATTGCTCAAAACGGAGAAATCAATCTCAAGCTCACAGGGAAACTTTCTCCAGAATTTCTAGTTCTGAAAGTGGAGGAAGTTTCTGTGTAGGCTACTGGTAGTGAAAACACGTGAATGGTCTTACATAGCACTGGATCTCAGTGCTATATTATGGGTGTGCCTATTGTTTTGTAGTGGGCAGTAAGTAGAGAAGTATGTAACTGGTAAAAGTGATTTAGTGTTGGGACGTTTTTATCAAGTCTCCTCCCAACACTGAATAGGGTCTGAAAATAGGAGGGTTGCACAGGAGAGAATCTGTTAAGATAAAGAAGATGAAAATGAGTGCAATGAAATGTTCTCTAGACATGATTATCGAATCCAAGAAGTCACACCAGGTACAGTCATGTGCTTAAGACTTAAACACAATTAAGACCCCAATAACTTTCATATGGATGCTGAAGATAACTTCTAGGCTGAGGTTTCCTGGATGGTTTACAGCTGCTGAGGGAAGAAGAATCAATGTCTTTTAGTGTATAGGTTTTATATGCTCCATTGGATAGCCGCATGCTCAGGCATGTATGGGAGTTGTCATCAGTATTGTTGTTTTTCAAAAATATAGAACACATAATTATGAGAGAGGGCCTGTTGGGGTATTTCAAGGAATAAAACAAAATTATAATTTTAACTCTATCATGTTTGGTGAAGAAAAAATTTGTGTAATATCAGAACATTTAAATGATCATAAAAAGGTGTACAAAATACAATGAAGGGAAGTAAATCACATTAGTGTTGTTGTAAGGTTATATTATTTGCACAATATAATTATTATATTTATTATATTTATATAATTTGCAAATCTACACAATTTTAATATGTCAAACTTCAAAAATATAGTATATATATATATATATATATATATATATATATATATATATATGTGTGTGTGTGTGTGTGTGTGTGTGTGTGTGTGTGTGTGTATTATACTTTACAGGTAGAACCATAAAGAATTTAATTGTATTGAATTGTTTTTCATTTAATTATTCCACTTATCATTGACTTTTCTCTTTAGGCAATTGTCTCATCACTTTTTAAATTTGGAATTATTCACACTTATTAAATTATTAAGTTCTACTATATATGTATATCTGTGTTTTTCCAAAAGGGTATTTGAAATTCTTTAATTAAACAGATATTGTTAGTATTGTTCTTTGACATGTTATTTTGTGTGCATGTGTATGTAAGCATGTATGTGTGTGTGTATGTATGTTTTAATGGCATTTGATGAATACGTTTGCGGTGTATGTTACTGCATATATGTGGTACATATTCTAAGGTGTTCATTTCCACACACTCATGAACTTATATAGGGAAAATCAGGATACTGAGTGGATTGTTCCCTTGTTCTAAACCTGATTATTTTGAGTACTTATGTCCCTGACACAGGAGTATGTCCTTTGGTTTAGGTTATCTAACAAATGAGCTCCTGGGATCATGTCCTCACCACCCAATGTTGGAGTTGAATGAATAAACTAATCAGACAAACTTAGGTTTTTATATGAGTACTAGGTATTTGAATTTAGGATTTTATTCTTAGAGTGGAATTATTGTAATTTCTGAGCCAGCACTCAATGACCCTTGTGTATTAGTTTTGAATTTGCAATTTTATCTAAAATACATTATTTATTATTGAATCTTCACACATGCATTCCTTTTTTACATATCATTCACATGGATATTACCTCCATGTTAGAATCATTTACAAGTTGAAATTATTTAAACAGATTGTCAGTTATGTAAATCAAGGTTAAGTCCTTAGAGAATAGTAAAATGCAAAACAGATAATTTTAAAAATGACTAGGGAGAAGACAAATACAATATAAATGGTTTAATATATGTCTCTGAGAAATATTACACATGGGAATGAAAAATAGGAAGATTCAATGATATATTATACTATATAGTTACATAAATTGAAGAATCATGGTGCCCCATCACAGATTCACTTTTTATCTTACTAATTTTATATTTTTTGATATGTGGTGAGTTACTGTTTACACTTCCATGAGTTAGCAATTGTATGCAGAACAATAACATCCAATCTTCCTCTTCAGAAAAGACTGTATTGTATTATTTAATATATACACTAGACCCTTGTACTCCTATGCTAGGAAGGCAATTAAAATGGAAATGTATATGCACATTTTCAGTGAAAAAAAAAAAAAGCACTAAGCTCTCCCATGAGTGCCATAACTTATATCAGTTTTGTGCTAAAACACAGAAAATACTGTTCTGTATCATATTTACTCTATGTAAATGAAACAATATAGTATATGCAAGAGATGTATAATTAAATATCTTGCTTTAATTAAAATTTTTGAGTGTTTCTTTAACAGAGCCTTCCAAATTAACAGGTTACAATTATTTCAGAAATCACCCCGTATCCCTCATGCTTTTTGCTGTTGATTCTTATACCTGCAAGTGGGAAAACATTAACTTTCTTAATCCAAGTGCAAACCACAGAATCTTATTAAAAGACTCTGCTAAATCTTCACTTAAATAAAGCAAACATTTTGCCTGAATCCTCTCTGACTTTCATGACATCTTACCAAGACCATTGCAGACAAAATGTTCTAGAATATGGATATTTTGTGATTAGCACAGAGTATCTTGCCTAATCAAGACAGAAGGAGCAATATAAAGCATATACTCCCTTTCACAAAGAAGATAGTAAAAGAATACCTTGAATTTTAAAATGCAATTTAAAAATATTATGGCATTTTGCTAATAAGCATGTATTACTCAACTAGATGAGATTTCCTTACTTATAGGGTGGCAAATTAAATATGGTTCATGGGCTTAGAAATAATTTCTCCTATATGGAATAAGTTTAACATACCAAATCAAAAAGTCTTCTTAACCTACTCAAGTCTGTTCAGTATTTCACTAGAAGTGCATATTTGAGAAAAATCTTATTTGTGCATTTTAAAGTATTAGATGCTTTACTCTCAAAGTTTATCTTTCACTCTTTACCAGTTGGAATAACTAGAAATGAAATTAGATCTTTTATATACACTGAACTCTACATTTTAAAAGTTAGTTTTCTTAGAGAGAAATAAACATTTTTGCAAGGTGCTAAGAAGAAATATTTCATGTGGTCTTATAGAATATGTGCATTCTTTATACACAAGTTCATAGGTTTAGATATAAAAAGAACTGTGTTTTACCTGAAGTTTAACCTCAAATATTTCCAAATTAGAATGGGAATGGCATTCAACAGATGACAAGTTTGGTTTGTTTGTTTGTTTGTTTGTTTTTTGTTTGTTTGTTTGTTTTACCAAATTACATAATAATTTTGTTTCTAAGATTGATAAAACAAAAATAGTTTATGATTTGAAATGATTTAATTACACGTGCACACAAGTATAATATGATGAGCATTGTTAATGGACACCTTAAAGTCCTCAATACACCACAGTATTGACGAAGCACCAGGATAAATACTCAAGGAAGTACTAGCAATGCGAACAGAGACCAGCTTTTTCTAATGAGGTTTAACCTTGTCCAAGACAACTTCTAATTGACCTTACTATTTAAGATGCATTTTTTTTAACAATTTCTTCTGGCACCTTAATAAATATGAGAATAGTCATTTCACATACACCTTTCAAGTGTGAAAATTTTGTAGTACTAATAGCTGCTTTCTCACATATAGTCTGTCTTATTTTACTAGATATTTAATATTCTTCTATAAGTCACAAGATATATGACAACACATACATTGATGTTTGATTAACATTCTTTAACTGGTAGATTTTTTTATATTATTAATCTTTACTCAGGCAGATTCAGGATTATGAAGTTATTTCAGCTTTGGGAAAGGCTTATAAAAGATTCCACAGAAGATAACAAATACATTGATGAATGTCTTAGGCTATGGATACCTTAATTAGCTCCAAATTGTTTATAAGTATACACATATTATACATATATAATTAGAGAAAAATGTAAATGAAGTGAACATATGTGCAAAATATTTAGAAGGAGATTTTTAATAAAATGCATGGGCTCATTATTTTTTCATAAATTCACTTAACAAAGGACAAAATGATTCTAAATTACATATGTTTGGAGTGGAGGGGTGGTAGGAAACAAAATAGTCTACATGTTTAAAAATCTGACTTGAAATCCAGTATCATTAATTTCAATTTTTATTGGCCAACTGTTTTATTAATTCCCAGAATTCCTATGTAATCTGTATATTTTAGAACTGTGTATTGGTAAAATTAAACCAGAAACAAGAAAGCACATGTTTTATTGTTTGAGAAGGGGGAAATGGGGACAAAAATAGCAGGACAAAAGGTGAAAGCATTAGAGCCATGAAGATGGGGAAGCAAACTGTCTTCTCATTCATGTGATAAAATCATCAGCAACATGAGGATAGAGCGCGGGAGTCTTATCCTCCTGGGCTTGTGAATATACTCATCGCAGCACTGCAGACTGAAGTCTTGTTTTTAATCTTGCTTTGATTCCTATTATAACTAATGAAGTTTCCCTTGTTCTTGAAGTAACCAGAGAGAAGGAATGGTTTTACTGTTTAACTGCAGACATTAAGAGACTATATGTGTCTCTGAACACAATCAGTTGGTGTTGAGAAAGAACTTATCAGATTAAATGACTACATGATAGAAGAGAAGTAGTAATTTCCACTATTCTTCATTTGATCTATGTTTCCCAAAAGGAACATCTCTCAAAGAATGTGATTTGTCTTCAGGCAATTCTGTTTTTGGATGTGAACTTGTTATTTTTGTAACATCACATTAAGAGGTCATTTCAACCTCTAAGGATGAGCACAGAAGCTGCAAAGATACATTTCCTCTTCATTAAATTTCTGTCTGTTGATAAACTAATTTAATTCAACATAATTTAAATCCTTGCAGTACCTAATTGCCTTACCAACACATTCTGTAGATATAAACACCTGACATGCTATAATTAGAAAAAAAAACAACAACAACAACAACATCATCTGCTGATTCAATAATTGTAATTTCCCCCACTATTACACAATAAACGTCTTTGTTAGCAAATCATAGTATGGCTTAAGGCACTTCTAAAATACTAATACAATTCCTTTTTTTTTTTTTTTTTAATTTCTGTCTTTGATTTGAGCATGTGGCAAGAGTTCTGCCTTTGGTGGGAATTAGACAGATGTCACCTATGGTATATGGAGATCAAAGTGAAGTTGCATGGACCGAACTAATTGCAATTTTTGTGTAAAGTAGGAGCAATGAGACAATAGGAATGGGGCTGGGGGGGACACGCTGTATGTTGACAAGGAAGCTTCTTGTTTTCCTAAGAAAATTTGATCATTTTTTATTTCTTTAGTCTTAAGCCTACTATTGCATCATGATTAATTCCTGGAGAATTTTTATTAACATGCAACCATTTTAGTATTGTAGAGGCTATGTCCATACTTTAGGTGAGGTTATACTCAATCTCATTTCCTATATGAGTGAGAGTCCCTACCTCCTTTATGAAGGTCTTCTTCATGTGTTTGACAGTGAGAGGAGATAGGGTAGACTTTAGCTCTTTTTTATTTTTATGCTTTGTATTTTTTCTCCCCTATAAGATATGTTTCCTTCAGAAACTGGGAAGCTGTGCAAAATCTCTCACTACATTAGTTTTAAAATATTCATCAATCATTTGAAGCAGAAATAATTTTCTGTGTTTTCTAATTTGTTTCAACGTCATTGTTAATTGGTAACAAATTCTAAGAATGTTATCCACAGTTATAAGTACCTTGATTTTCCTCCTGGAAAACAGCAATTTTTATTGTAAGTAGTATATCCTCAGAAAATATCATCACTGATAAAACACCTCCCCTCATATTAAGGTTGAATAAGGCAATCCAAATAGAAGAAAAGGGTGAGAAAAGCATAAAAAGCATCACAAAGAGCCTTCTTCTACCTTCCTTTGTAGGAGTCCCAAGAAACCAGGAGGCTACATAACTATAGCATATATGCAGAGGGCTTAGGTTAAGTCCATGAATGCTCCTTTATTGTCCCTTTAGTTGCAGTAAGTGCTTGTATACAGATTTTTGATTCTGTGGGTTTTCTTGTGGTATCCTTGTCCTCTCTGGATCCTACAATTCTATCCCACCCCTCCTCACCAGGGAGACCCAAACTCCATGTGATGTTTGGTTGTGGGTCTCTATACCTGTTTCTGTCATTTGGTAGATAACTTCTCTTTGATAACAATTGGGTTAGAAGACAATCTTTTAGTATAGCAGAATATCACTGGGGATTGTTTTATTGATTTTGTTTTATGCCAGTTGTGTTCAGTTCTATTCTAAGTCTCTGGGCCATCCTGCCTCTGCATTCTCATCCTCCAGGCAGTGAAAGGGATAGACTCCTTTACATGGCATAATTCTCAAGTTGGACTAATCATTCGTTAGCCAGTTCCTGAATTTCTGTGTCATCTTTCCAGTGAAACATTCTGGCAGAAAAAAAATTGTAGGTCAAAGATTTTGGGGCTAGGTTTTAGTCCCAACCCCCAATTGATGTCTTGTCTGCTTGTAGGTGATGGCCAGTTTAGGCTCTATATTTTACATTACTGGAAGTCTTAGCTAGGGTCACTATTACAAATAATAATGTTATCATCCATATTGTTATGAATTCTTAGTCCTACTATCTTAAATATCTACCAATCCTCAAACTATGACATTAGTCATCATGATTAGCCTTTTAAATTTGGAGGCAGTGTAATGTAACAGTTATTTCTAGTAATATACTAGAATACTGTTATAGAGAATCATTGAACTGGAAGTTAAAGTTTTAAATACTCTGATTTCAAAACTTTGTGTTTTTTCCATGGAATCTTGCATCGGTATATTAAGATGGGATATATTGATAGGGTCTTGTCCCATAAGTATTTATCTTTGCTGATCCTAAACACCAAGTGCTTATGTTACGGACATGCACATAGAGTAATCATTAACTTTGAAACACAGTGAGATATAACTTTTATTAGTCAGTTATAGTGTTCTATATTTTCTAGTTGAAGAAAGCAAGTCCAAAGCCTTGTTTGTAGTAAATATTAATGTGAACTCTTCAGTGTTCACTTACTATTTTAAATTGGGGCAAAAGCAATAGTAAGTTTTATGATTATTTGAAATCATAACATTCTCACATATCAAAAGTACATTTTAATATGATACAATGTAACTCTGGAAAGTTGTATAATCTACAACTAGATATAGTTTTTGGAAAATCAATTTATTAAATTAGCATTTTGTTTTGATCCATAAAATTGATGTTGTTTGATTTAAGTAAAAGAGGAGCCAGGAAAATACATAAAGGTTTGAGTATTAAAACAATTTGGTGAATGAAGATATGTAGACATTAATGACACATTAATGACAATTTTCCTTAGGAATAGGAATTGATTCTCTCTTTACATGAAATTTCCCATACACTGGTTTATTCACAAAAGGGGAGTTACCCAGAAATTCAGTCCAAAGCAGTATCACATCCATAATACTATACTATTTTTTTAGATGACCTCTAAAGAAGTCTCCCTAAGGGAGGAAACTTGGGTCTTTAAAGTGGTGCCATTAGGTGGGCTTTCAGGGCACAGAGAGTTTGGGCAAGTTATTTAGGTTATTGGGAATGGGATTTTGACACACATTAACGGTTTCAAGTCTTTCAGTTCCTCTGTTTATCATTCTAATGGAGCACATATTCCTGCCACATTCTATTGTCACCCACTTCAGTGTTCCAAACTAGCCACCTCCTCTTTTATGTGCTTAGGTTTTAGTCTTTCCCTTACTCCAACGCCTCCCAGTTTCTAACCAACCAAATTTTATGTCTGTACTTCTTTAAAAAGAAAGCCCCCACATATAAATACCTTAAAGAAATCTAAAGTAAAAATCCCAATAACAAAACAAACAAACAAACAAACAAGCCAAAAAACATATAATCAGTTATTTTGTTGACAACAAATACTGTAATCAATTACATATAGCTTCTTGGTTAAGAGTGGCACTTTGTGTCTACTTAACTTTCTTACTAAGATTTTTGTCTGGTTTGAAATTCTGTAGACCTTCCAAATATTGTCTAGCTACTCTGTGAATTCATATGTGTGTTAGTTTTGTGCTTGTAAAATAATATTTTAGGGTTCCTTCCTGTCGGCGCCAGGCCACCTTTGGCATGAATTCGGCAGACATCCCACGGTACCCAGAGGACACTCCAACCCACAGCCACCCTAACACATCCAGGATCTTAGGATCTCTGGTGAGCAGAACATAAATTCTGTTCCAACACTACCGGGAATGCCTGGGGCCAGTCGGAGCAGGGACACAGGAACCTAGCCTGACCAGTGGCTCCTGTTCCTTCCAGGCAGCACTGGTCTACCTTGGTTTCGAACTCAGTAGATAGTCCCATGTTTCCCAAAGTAGGTACCACTTCCAGGCATTCTAACATGCCCAAGATCCCGGGATCCCGGAAAAATGCCATGTATTGACACATTCCTGGATCCCTGGGAAGATGCTTACTTGACCTTGATCATGGTGAATGATTACTCTAATATGTTCTGGGATTCTGTTTGCAAAACTTTTATTGAGATTTTTGCATTAATATTCATGAGGAAAATTGGTCTAAAGTTCTCTTTCTTTGTTGGTTGTGTGGATTAGGTATTAGTATAACTGTGGCTTCATACAATGTATTAGGTAGTATTCCTTCTGTTTCTATTTTATGAAATACTTTGAGAAGTATTGGGTTTAGGTCTTCTTTGAAGTCCTGGTAGAATTTTTTTTTTTGCTACGACCGTATTGTCCTGGGAATTTTTTTGGTTGCGAGACTTTTAATGTCTGCTTCTACTTCCTTAGGGGGTATAAGACTGATTGGATGGTTTATCTGACCCTAATTTCTATTTGGTACTTGGTATCTGTCTAGAAAATCATCTATTTCATCCTGAGTTTACCATTTTGCTGACTATAGGCTTTTGTAGTCCAGTTTATAATTTTTCTAATTTCTGCAGTTTTTGTTGATAAAACTCTCTTTTCATTTCTGAATTTGTTAGTTTAGATATTGTCTGTGTGCCCTCTGGTTAGTCTGGCTAAATTCTAGCTACCTTGTTGATTTCCTCAAAGAACCAGCTCTTGGTTTTGTTGATTCTATAGTTCTCTTTGTTTCTACATTTTGATTTCAACCCTAAGTTTGATTATTTCCTGCCATCTACTCCTCTTGGGTGTACTTGCTTCTTTGCTGTAGAGTTTTCAGATGAGCTAATGAGCTACTATTGTATCCTCTCTCCAACTTATTTATGGAGGCACTCAGAATTGTAAGTTTTCTCCTTAGCACTGCTTTCATTGAGTCCCATAAATTTGGGTAGGTTGTACCTTCATTTTCATTAAATTCTAAAAAAAAAAAAAAAAAAAAAAAGTCTTCCATTTATTTTTTTTAATCTCTTCCCTGACCAGTTATTCATTGAGAAAAGAGTTGTTCAGCTTGAATGTGTTTGTGCAGTTCTATTGTTTTTGTTGTTATTGGAGACCAGCCTTAGTCCATGGTGATCTGATAAGATACATGGGATTATTTCAATATACTTGTATCTGTTGAGGCTTGTTTTGTTAACAGTTAAATGGTCAGTTTGGAGAAGGTACCAAGAGGTGCTGAGATGAAGGTATATTCTTTTGTTTTAGGATGAAATGTTCTATAGATAACTGTTAGCCCATTTGGTTCATAATTTTGTTAGTTTCACTTTGTCTCTGTTTAGTTTCTGTTTCCATGATCTGTCCATTAATGAGAGTGGGGTGTTAGAAGTCTCCTACTATTATTATTTGAGGCTTAATGTGTGGTTTGAAAATCAGTAATATTTCTTTTGCATATGTGTGTTTCCTTGCATTTGGGGCATTGATGTTCAGAATTGAGAGGGTTTTGTTTGTTTGTTTGTTTGTTTTTGGTGGTTTTTCTTTAATGTTTATGTAGTGTCCTTCCCCATCTTTTTTGATAACTTTTGGTGGAAAGTCTATTTTATTGGATACTAGAATTACTACTCCAGCTTATTTCTTGGGACCATTTTCCTGGAAAATCTTTTCCACTCTTTTACTTTGAGGTAGTGCCTGTCTTTGTTACTGAAGTGTGTTTTCAGTCTGCAGCAAAATGCTGCATTCTCTTTTTGTGTCCAGCATGCTAGTCTATGTCTTTTTGTTGGGGAATTTCATCCATGGATATTGAGAGATATTAAGGACCAGTGATTGCTGCTTCCTGTTATTTTTGTTGTCAGAGTTAGAATTATGCGAATGTGGTTCTCTTCTTTTTGGATGGTGGTGAGAAGATTAGCTTCTTGCATTTTGGTGGGTGTACTTTCCCTCCTTGTGTTGGGATTTTCCTTGTTTATCCTCTTTAGGATTGGTGGAAACAAATTATTTAAATTTGGTTTTATTATGGAATATCTGAAACCCTCTATGGTAATTGAGAGATTTGCTGGATATAACATAGGCTGTCATTTTTGTTCTCTTAGGGTCTGTATGACTTCTGTCAAAGATCTTCTGGCATTTATAGTTTGTTGAGAAGTCTGGTGTAATTCTGATTGGTCACAATGTATATGTTACTTAACCCTTTTCCATTACTGCTTTTGATATTTTTAAATATCTGTGCATTAGGTATTTTAATTATTATTTTACTGCAGAAATTTCTTTTCTGTTCCCATTTATTTGGTGTTCTGTAGGCTTCTTGTATGTTTTAGGTATCTTGTTCTTTAGGTTAGGGACGTTATCTTCCATAATTTTTGAAGATGTTTGCTTGCCCTTTGAGTTGGGAATCTTTGCTCTCTTCTTAAATTCAGTCTTTTCATTATGTCATGGATTTCTTGAATGTTTTGAGTTAGGAGCTTTTTTTTCATATATATATATATATATATATATATATATATATATATATATATATATATATATATATTTGTTGACTGTTGTGCCAATGTCTTCTAGGATATCTTCTATGCCTAAAATTCTTTCTTCATCTCTTGTATTTTGTTGGTGATGCTTGCATTTGTGACTCCTGGTCTCTATTCCAGGTTTTTGGTCCCCATGGTTGTATCCCTTTTTGTTTTCTATTTCAATTGTTGGATCCTGGATGGGTTTGTTCAATTCCTTTACCTGCTTGGTTGTGTTTTCCTGTAATTCTTTACAGGATTTTGTGTTTCCTCTTTAAGGGCTACTACCTGTTCATTTGTATTCTACTATATTTCTTTAAGTGAGTTATTTAAATCCTTCTTAAATTCTTATATCATATTCATGAGATGGGTTTTTAGATCTGAATCTTGTTTTTCAGGTATGTTAGGGCATCCAGGGCTTGGTGTGGTAGGAGAACTGGGTTCTGATGTTGTCTAGTAGCATTGTTTTATCTTGCTTATGTTCTTGTGCTTGCCTCTCGACATCTGATTATCTCTAGTGCCCTTGCTATCTCTGACTGGAGCCTGCCCTCCTTTGATCCTGGTTGTGTCAGAACTCCTTGTAGTCCAGCTGTCTCTATGATCCTGTGAATTTGTGATCCTGTGATACTGAGACACTGGGTGTGTCAGTGCTCCTAGGAAGATCTGCTATTCTGAAATTCTTGTCTGACCAAGTTCCTGAGATGTGTTGTCAGATCCTGTGAGTCAAGCTTTCTCTGGGTGTTGCAGGAATGGTTGGAGAGCCAGAGCCCTGGATTTGCTTAGTGCACAGATGCAACCAGAAGGTACCTGTGCCAGGGTTCATGCTTCCTGTGAGGGTCCCAGTTATGCTAGGTGTTGGAAAAGATGTTGTGATCTCAACTGTGATCTTGAGTGTGTCACAGTTCCCATGTTCCCAGGATTGCCCAATCTTTTGGGCTTTGAGATCCCTCTGTGATCCTGTGATCCTGGATATGTCAGAGCACCTGGGAGTCAGGCTCCCTCTGGGTGTTGTAGGAGTGGGTGCAGAGCCAGTGCCCCAAGTCTTCCCCCTATTTCTTATATCCATGATAACTTGGTATATAATAGAATTTAGTTTTTTTCATATTCACAGTAGTGGAGCAAATGAGAGATTTGATGTGACTGACATAACATCATAACTATTCACTGCTTAGTTACAGGACTCTCAGCAAGCAACAAGTCTCAAATATTATTTACCAAGTTAGAGTCAGGATATTAACACTGTACTACACAGTATAATTGACAGTATGAGAGAGGTGCTATATGTCAAAACAGTAAAGTAACTGGTTCAGTATAGTTAATCTTTAAACAGTTTTTTTTTCTATCTGCAACCAACACTGACTTTCTAGTCTCACCCATGTTATTATTGATATGTCAAGTTTTTCAGGAAAGAAACTTATTCATTAATTGTCAGGCACTGTCTGGAAATATTTTCATTTACACAAGAATCTCTATGCTATTACTGTCATATTTTTAAATGTATTTTATCTATTACATTATTTTTAATTTCATTTATTTCCATTTGTATACATATAAGTATTTTGCTTACATATATGTTTAGTTATCACATATATGCCTCATACTTTCATAGACCAAAAGAAAGCACTAGGTATACTGTTCATGGAGTTATAGCAGATATAACATACCATGTGTGTTTTGGAAACCAAGCCTGGGTCTTCTGTAGGAATAGCAAGTACTCTTAACTGCTGAGTCATTTCTTCTGTCCTATTGTTATTCACAAGCATGATATGCTTGTAAAAGCAAATGTTTTATTTTTATTAAGTGTTCTATTGTTTGCTTCCTTAATTGATTATGTATTTCATTTCCATTATCAATTTAGGACATGGGCATTTTACCAGAGAGTACAAAAGAGTGCCAAAATTTCTTTGTTTCCACCAAGGTTTTATTATTATTATTATTATTATTATTATTATTATTATTATTATTATCATCATCATTATTATTATATAGCATGTAAGAAGAGGGTGTATTAAACAAACAGCATAGGTTATGTCTTTTCCAACTTCAAAGACATAAAGTTATTTATTGCTGTCACTGCTGGCTATATCATCATAGTACTAGAATTAGGTAGAAAATATGTTATTGGGATTGCAGATTAGTGATAAGTTATAAATATATTTGTTGTTTTTCTTTGTTCAATTTCCATATCAATTTCATAACTCCATTAATTTCTTTATAGAGCATTCCATATAAAAAGATGTTAAACACTGGCTTTCTATCTTATATGATACTTATACTCTGCAGTATGTTTCTAGCAATTAAGAAGGCTGGAATTGCAGCCTACTTTTCACAATTTTGGTATCTGAGAAACATATACATTTAAAAACCTTTATTGAACTTAAGGAATTTTTATTTATTTGATGAAGTATTCAGGCTTCTTTTACCCCTATCTCACAAGGAAGGAATAATATCAGAGAAGGCTTGTGAGATAGTTGAGTGAGTAGAGAACAGATGTCAAAATCAGAAAATTACTGAATTCATGCACTCGAGATCTCTATCACTAGATCTATTGGCATCTATATATGAATAAGTATAATTCTGATATTGTCCTCAAATTTGCTTTGAATATTCATCAAGGTATATTCTGAATAATAATAAAAAAACACTGTTATAACATAAAAGAATATACTATACCAACATAAAAGATGATGTGGAGGTGCTTGGCCCAGGGAATGGAACTATTAAGAGGTGTGGCCTTGTAGTAGGTATGACCTTCTTGGAGGAATTCACTGTGAGGGTGGGTTTTGTGAACGTTCTTTTAGCTGCCTGGAAGAGCCAGTCTTCTGTTTGCATTTGAAACAAGATATAAACTTCTCAGCTTCT
Organism: Mus minutoides; assembly: GCA_902729485.2. NCBI lineage: Eukaryota > Metazoa > Chordata > Mammalia > Rodentia > Muridae > Mus > Mus minutoides. The sequence continues at coordinate 162,231 of LR751064.1, read as the reverse complement.
CCAGCATCATGCATTCCTCCTTACTACCATGCTCTGTGTCTTGAAAAGAATGGACTGAACCACTCAACCTGTAAGCTAGTCCCAATTAAATGTTGTCTTTTATAAGATTTGCCTTGATCATGGTATCTCTTCACAGCAATGGAAACCTTAACTAAGACAAAAGTTGATACCAGAAAAGGGATGTTCCTGTAATAGGCCTGATCTTGTTTTTATTTAGAGGAATATGCATTCGGGGACTTTGAATTTGGGAACCAGTGGAATGTTTTAAGTGGGGCTTAATGGATAATCCTTTTAGGAATATGGAAGACATTAGACTCTAACTAAGACAGATTATATGGTAAATGTTCTTAGACTGTAGTGAAATTAAACTTATCCACACAGCTAGGGCTATATAGAGAAACCCTGTCTTGAAAAATCCAACAACAACAACAACAACAAAAGTATATGGGAAATGTTAATATATATAGAGGAAAAAAAAAACATTAATGAACAATGCATGGTTAACAAATATTATGACAGATATTTTGGATGAAATAAACATTGATATTCTTTTTTTTTAAATTATGATATAGCAAACAAGGATATAGATTTGTTTGTGTGATTGAAGGTATATACTATAAGATATATTGAAATGCAAAATATAATATAAAATACAAAATTTCTCCTTTTAGGACACTAGAAAAACCATCTAAATAAGTGAAAGAAAAAAGAATTTAATCAGATTTCATGAAACTAATGTAGGACATTTAAGCAAATGAATAATATGTATTTCTATATAATAAAAATAACTTACCAACCTTTAGTCCTGAAGTACAAGGTAATTGTAGCATTTGACAAAAGCAGTTAGAATCATTTAGTAATTGTAATAGTTTAAAAAGGAAAAAACTCACAATATGGCAGGTAAATCAAAAGAGTTGAAAATCACTTAAACTGAAAACAATGTCCACAAAACATACATAGCTGAAATTATTTCTAATGAGAAAAATAGCAATTTGTTATTATGATTAATTTTGATCAAAATACTCTTTAATAAAGTTCTAGTTAAGGAGAGATTGACTAGTCAGACACAAAACTGTCTTTGATTACAGAACATGTACTGGAGAAGAAAATCTAGGAAAAGAAAAAAATGAAATGTGGTGGACACAAAAATTAATAGGGAAAGGCAAAGGTATGAAGTCAGTAACTGTTTAAGGATGTTGATGCTCACATCTAGAACTTCTTGGGCTATGATCTGGTGAAGTAGGGATACCAAATAATTTCTTAAGTTTAAGTGTTACCTTGACTCAAGTGAAACAAGCAAAATATAGGAGGAAAAAAGCAGCAGCCAAATTAGTAGATTATTGTTAATATTCAGTTGAGATTAGCTCCAAGTCAATAACAATACTGTGTTAGAACATGACTTAGTAAAATGATCTTGGAACTGAAATTGAGAGAAGCCATACAGAAACATCTGAATGATGCATATTCAAAGGCTAGATTAGAATAAACATTCAATTTTGATAAAGAAATGTTGAGTTGCCACACTTAGATTCACTCCAGATACTTAATGCATATAAACCTCAGATCTATCCTATCACAGTCTCACAGACAAAACATATTAGGAGTGGGAGTTATTAAAACTTGAATGAAGATAGGAAAAACAAAACAAAACATGTGTTAAGCTTCATGGAGTTTGTTGTGTGCTCTTAGGCTAATGTCCAGTTATGAATGAATACATACCATGTATGTTCTTTTGGGTCTGAGTACCTCACTTAGGACAATATTTTCTAGTTCCATCCATTGGCTTGAAATTTTTAGAAGTCTTCATTATTTAATAGCTGAGTAGTATTCCATTGTGTAAATGTATTACATTTTCAGTCTTCATTCTTCTGTTAAGGAACATCTGGGTTGTTTCCAGCTTCTGGTTATTATAAATAAGTCTGTTAAACATATAAGAGTATGTGTCCTTGTGACATGGTGGAACGTATTTTGGTATATGTGCAGCAATAATATAGCTGGGTCTTTGGGTAGAGCTCTTTCTAATTTTCTGAAGAACTGCCAGATTGATTTACAGAGTGATTGAACCAGCTTGCAATATCACCAAAAACAGAGGAGTGGTCCTCTTTCTCCACATCCTCTCCAGGATCTTCTGTCCCCTGAGACATTTATCTTAACCACTGAGATTGGTGTTAGGTGGAATCTCAGGGTCATTTCTTTAGATGCTTCTCAGTTATATAATATTCCTCAGCTGAGAATTCTCTGCATAGCTCTGTACTCGGTTTATTTAATTGGGTTATTTGGTTTTCTAGATTCTAACTTCTTGAGTTCTTTGTATATTTTGGATATTATCCCTCTGATGGATGTTGGGTGAGTAAAGATATTTTCCCAATCTCTCATTGCAGATTCTTCAGTCCCAATTAGAAGGGGGAACAAAATAATCAAGGGAGGCAGGGTGAAGAAGGGGCATGCATAGGAAAGGGGAAGGGAGGGATAAGGAGGGCAGGATAAGGTATGGGGAAGACACAGAAGCCCGGAGTTCCTGGAGAATGAAGGTAAATATGCATCAGTATGGGGTGGGAAACAGTGGAAACCAGTGGAAAGTTCTAGACACTAGGGATGCAAAAGATTCTCAGGACTCAATGGGAATGAAATGAGCAAAAATGGCCAACAGCAGGGAGATAGAACCTGAAGAGACCACCTCCAGTAGATAGATTATAGCCCACAGTTGAGGGATGGGGCCACCCACCCATTTCAAAAAATTTAAATTAAATGCAGAGACAAAAATGGAGCAGAGCTGTACTGCCCCTCTTCCGGATCTATCCCATAAGCAGATGCCAAACCTCAACATTACTGCTGATGCCAAGATGTGCTTGCAGATTGGTGTCTGGCTTAGTTCAGCCAGCACCTGACTCACAACCAACTAATGGATTGATACTGGAGACTCCTATGGAAGAGTTAGGGGAAGGACTGAAGGAACAGAAGGGGATTATTACCCATTGGAAGAGCAGCTGTATAAACTAACTGGATCCCTCTGTACTCGGTTTATTTAATTGGGTTATTTGGTTTTCCAGACTCTAACTTCTTGAGTTCTTTGTATATTTTGGATATTATCCCTCTGATGGATGTTGGGTGAGTAAAGATCTTTTCCCAATCGCAGTGACTAAGCCACCAACCAAAGAGCATACATGGGCTGGTTCATGATTCCTCCTATAAATGTAGTGGAGGACTGCCTTATCTGGCATAACTGGGAAGGAATGTGCTTGGTTATGTGCAGGTTTGATGTCCCAGAGAAAGGGTATGCAAGACCTGTGAGGAGAGAGTGGGTAGGTGGGTTGGGGAGCACCTTTTTACAGACAAAGTAGAGGAGCTTTGGATGGGGGCTTAGTGGATGAGTTACCAGGAAATAGGACAACATTTGAAATGTAAATAAATAAAATAAATAATAAAAAAGAAAATAAACATTTTTCTTTTATATCTGCCTTTGAGAAGATAGAAGTCACAGATAATATGTGAAGAACTTTTAGACTCCAAGACAGATCGCAAATACTCACCAAACTCTTAATAATGTGTACATGGGTAGTCAACAGCAGAATATTTTAGGGACTTGTTGGTTTTTCACACTCTGCAATCTTCCCTGCTGTGTTCATGAGATCCAGAAGTACAGATTTAATCAGAAGCTCACATGAAGTTGAGAAGAAGGGAGGAGCATTGGGAAGAACAGCTGGAAAGAGGGAAGAATGGAAACAAGGAAGGAGGACATGTGAGAGGGATGGGTGGATATATACATACATTGTACACATGTATGACATTTCAAAGAAATGATGTATGCATTATAAAAAATAAATCAACTAATATCTTCTATAATGCTAGTGTTCAAGTAAAATTTGAAATAAATATGTTATGCCATTTTTATTAGATCCATAACATACAAATATGTCACTATAAAATCTAAGAACTTATGTATAGAAATCATATAATGGAAGTGATAAGATCCTGATGAAGGGACTTAAATAGAGTACAAAAGAAAATGTATGGTATATATTGGTATGAAGGCAACATACTCAAATTCCACGTTCTCTCTACTCACACTCAATACAATTGCAGTACTATTTCTGAAATTTTGTAATGGGTTAAAAAATTGCACCCTTCAACTTATACAAAAACAAACAAAGAAACAAACAAACAAAAAACCATACAGATCATTAGCAAAGATATTGCATGAATGATAGTCCTTGAACTGAGATGATCCATCTTCAAGATATACTCTGAAGCTACAGCAGTCCAAACATGTGTTACTAGAAATAAAGATGAAAACCATGATAGAAACAAGTTAAGACAGAGTGGACCCAAGCACAGAAGGCACGGATACAGGCAAGTAAACAAAGAAAGAATAAAGAAAAACTCTATAATTAATGTCACAATATATCGCTTCTCGGCCTTTTAGCTAAGATCAAGTGTAACAATGTCACAATAATTGGGTATACAAACACACATGAGTCCAAAGTTCTTACACACTTCACCAGATTTGGGCCAAGCAGTTTATAGCCTTATATATTAGGTGTAAACCAAAACAATAAGCAGAGAAATATCTCGATGATCTTATATGTGTTGAAGATGCTTTATACACATCATCAAACTTACACTCCTGAAACTGACAACAAATTTATTAGATTAGCACATATATGGGGAAAAGCAACTTGCAAACCATACCCACATCCTTGATAATAAGTAACTCCCATAAATAGAACAAAGATTTTAGTATGCAGTATGTAATCAAGACTAGAGTTTACAAATGCTATGCCAGTCTCCTGCAATTTTCTGTTCAGCTTATGTTTTGAGCAGTTGGTCTATACCCAGTAGCACTGCTTTGAAAGACTATAGAACTATTTGGTAGAAGAGGATACTACAGGTGGAGACATTAGGATATTTGCATTTCCCTGGTTCTGGTTTACTCTCTGTTTCATGAGGTATTCAGATATGAAGTCTCTCTTCAAATGCCCCCATCATTGAGGATGGAGCATCCCAACTACTATACTTTCTCACTAGGTCACAGGTAGACTAGGCCCCCTGCAACTATGAGTCAAATAAATATGTTTCTCTGTGAATTGTTTCACTCTCTTTTAGTCACAGCATTAAGGAAGGTAAGATATAGGAAAGGGGGTGCTCAAAAAATTAGTTTATTCATAGCATGTCACTGTGGAATTGAAAATAAAAATAGTGATAAGATGCCACAATTTGCATATTAGGGTGACCATTGTTCAGAACACTGACACAATGGCATTTTAGTAAGGAAGAGGAGGTCTAACACGGAAATCTTTTCACTGATCATCAGAACACAAAATAAGACAGCCGTTTTAGAATATACCTTGGGATTTATCTTAGATAGTTAAATGTAATTTTATGATCAATCAATGAAAATCCATGGTATTTGTTCAGTGAAAGTCCACAGAAAAATATAAGTGGTGATGTTTGTGTTATAACTTTTTAAATGCTCCATATATAGAATCAATTGCAATGTCATCTGAAGATGCATGTATGAAGAAGAGTGTACACAAATTCTGGGAAGGTATTACTCTGAACAAGTTGTAAAGATATGAAAAATTAAACGTAAAAAGGATATTACCTAGTCAAACAAACTGATCTGAAAGGGCTACAGATTGTAAAATGTCACCTACCTATATATTAATTTGTGAGAAGAAGAACAAAGGTGATAGAAAATAAGGATTGGCAAGTGTTGGTGAAGAGGAAGTATTTTCTAAGGCAATGATGGCTAACTTGTATGTTCTTACAGTAGAGAACACGTGTAATCAATATATTTTGCTCAGGTTACTTAGGATTAAAAAACAACCCTGAACCAATGCAATATTTCTAGATGAAATACTGAATTCAATGTAAATTCTGTGACTATAGGATATTTTTATCTGTGAGACAAGATATAGGTAGTAGTTTATGTATATGTGAAACATGGAGATAAGGAAAATTTAATGCTACCTTTACATTTTACTTTGAACATAAAACAATTCTAAAATACTTTTCACTCATTTAAAAAATATGCATGACGTTCCCTGAAATGTTAAATAAACAAATCATGTATGTGAATTATCTATTATAAATTTGAACATTGACTATTCTCAGTGATATAAACACTCAGAAGTCTAAAACATTCAGAATCTATGGTATCTTTATAATATATTCTGCTAAAACAATAAAAAGCATAATGATTCTAAACTAAATATGTTTGTTATAAGTATATTTTTTATTCAAAGCAATATTTCACATATTTTATAAGTAATGTAAACAAAATAGAAGAGATAACTTTATAAATTATAAACACCATAGGTTAATTTTTTTTTCTTTCTTTAATATATACTCAGTAGATAATTATTTTTCAAACAATTTATGCTTGAATTCATTCACAAGAAAAAGATTTCTATGTGACCTTGTAAAAAAGGATCATAGACCAAAACCTACTGAAATATCACTCATAGAATATACTTATAAATACATGTGTAATAGAATCACATGTTACAGGATAGCCTAGAAATGACTTTGTGCATATGCAGAACAGATTCCAGAGAAGCTAGAGAAAGAAAGAAGTTGGACATATTCTGGCAATGGTGATCTTTATGATTATAATTTCACTCAAAATTGCAATATTAATTTTTGATATAACTAAAAATTAAAAGTCAAAAGCAAGTTTTCATAGCTCATGGATTGGAGGAGAGAGATAGAGCATGTCAGTAAATGAGTTCAATATTGTAGATAAAAGAGCCCCAATTTCTAAATATTTTATCATCTGAAAGATTATATTAGTGATATTAGTAATATTTCACTATAAATTTAGTATTTGTTTTGAACATTGTGAGTTCTTGTTCTTTCCCAATCAGAGAAAATTGTATGTAAAAATAAAACTGGTAATGGTGTGAAATATTTTGAAATACACAGTGCTATAATGCAAACAGTGCCCTTGGTAAATTTGTCACAGCTGGGTAATATTTGTTTTAATTCGCTTTGGTTTTACTTTTTAATGTACATCCAACCACAAAGACAGGTTGGACTGGAAACACACCATGTCAGTAATTTTACCATTTTGTTATGACATATTGTTCATTATTCCCTACATGCAGGAACTATGAATTCCAATAAATAACTCTGTAACTTTAACTGGAGGGCAAGTTTTCTAAGAGAATTGCTATATGACTCTTGATGTAGATTTACTTGAAATTTTTCTGCACCTGCAGTGTAACAGGTGCTTATACGCTACTGTGTTTCCTATAGTTCAGAAGCAAAAATGAAATGATAGGAACAAATTTGGTTCTGAAGATCACAGATATGAGAATTTGTTCTTCTTTTCATAGTACATTTGCCCAAGGACATACTAGACAATCTTAGGCATCTCTCATTTCAGCATCCTGATTTCTGTCCTGCGAAGCCTTGTTATTCTTTGGTTTATAGCAGTGGTCTTTCTTGTATGTAATCAAATGTTTTTTCAGACTACATGGCAAGAAACATGTACTGGTCATGTCTGCTCTTGCTTTTGAACATCACATAGTGCTCAGAGACATGTGATTTGTTTTGAGCAAGTGCCATAAAAATTCGTTTGATGCTACATTTCTGTAAGTATATTAAGTTTTATTTCTTACATCTGTAAATGCCCAATACTGCATTCCTGGAAGTTCACCTCCAAATATGTTTGACTTAATTACAATTCTTTAGACAATTTTCCTCTCTAAACTACAGTATTTCTATGCATAACAACAAACCTGTTATATTTTTATTCTTATGATTTTAGATTTTATCAAATTTTGTGCCATAAAAGGTCTTGCTTTAACAAAGATATTTAATTTATGATTTTTCTATATTTATTTTATTGTGACAAACCCGTGTATCAATATTGTTCTAAAGCTACTGGATTTAGAAGCATCAGGATTCTCTCACTCTCTCTCTTTCTCTCTCCCTCTATCCTTCCATTTGACCCCTCCTATTCTCTTTCTTTGTCTCTTCAAGTAATAGGAGGAAAGTTTTCATGAAATGAGCACCAAAAAGCTAGAATTGTTTCATATCATTATACTTAGAATAAAAGAATGTTTTCCCAGAAATAAACTCAAATATTAAAATACATTGTGTTATTTGCACATTTCTGTCAGCATTTTGTTGAGAGAAATTATTATTATTTCTTATTATTCTTATTATTGAGAACTTTTACTGATATCAAAGTATATTTATTGAAATAATTTATTAATTAATTAACCAAAATAAGAGTTGTTACATTTGTTTTCTCTATATAATATTTCTTTAATATTTAACATAATACTCTACACATTTGACATCCTAGGATTATTTTATTTCATGACTCTGAATCTTTCCTAGCATTTTATGTGTCACAAAGTCATAATCTCAGGTTATAAGGTAATTTTTAATTAATATTTGATTAGTATATAGTAACTGCACACACTACTAGACTCAATGTAATATTTTAACACATGCTTACCTTGTGCATTATTCACATGCAGTCTTTCTTTCTTTAATCTCACTGATATTCCAAACCTCTGTTGATGACCACTCCATAATCAGGATGGCTTTTTTCAGCTTCTCTGTATTAAAAAAAAAAAAAAAAAAAAAAAGTAGCTTACTAGCATTTCTATGTGTGAGAACTTAAGCAACATGCCTTCCAATTTCATTCATTTTTTTTCTACAAGTGATATTTTATTCTATTTTGTGTACAAATAATTTTGTTCTCCTCCTCTTGTTTTTCTTCTCTCTTTCTCTCTCACTCTGTGTGTGTATTTGTGTGTATTGTTCATTATTCATTAATCCATTCAAAGAACAAAAGGATGTTTCTATATCTTGTTTTTTTTTCAATGCAAAAGCAAGAGGCTTATTTTTCAGTGCATTTGGGCTAACCTTTAATAAGTCCTTCAAGGCGAGTGACTAGAAGGCACCCTTGAATGGCTATTACAACTAGTTTTTATCCTTTTTAGGGGCACAAGTTACATCAATAAGGTTATACTTCAAATTTATTGGCTAAGCATATTGACCTATTAATCTATTGGCTAGCAAAAATAGGTAGATCATGACACATCTTTGGACTCTATCTGGAGTTTTGCAGAGGGTCAGGCAACGATCAGTCAGTACGTTCTGTGTTTTTTTCTGAGAATTTTTCACTCAAGAATGAGTCTATGCATGGAGAATGGAACTTGGCCTAGTCTTGACCCCAGGCGAGAGAGGGGGAAGCTATAAGCAGGGTATGGGAAAAAAACAAAAACAAAAACAAAAACAAAAAACCTTAGGGTCTCTCATTCTCCCACTCCCCTTTTTTTGTACAAGCTTCAGTCCTGGAGCTATGCTCAGTGGTCTCTGGTAACAAACTCATATTCTTCAGGTCCTGGCCTGCAGGACCATCATATGTACTGCACTTATTCTCTTTTTTGAAGGCTAGAAGACTGTTTAATAAGAAGGGTCCAAGAATAGAAGGAGAAAAATTAGGGGTCGTAAAAATGTAGACATGAGGGTAGTTAACCAAAACTCAAACCAGCCCTTAGTCTGTCCCCTTTTCTCATTCCACATCTTAATGCTTGTAATAATGTCTATCTGCCTTTTTGCTATTTTGGCTAAGGTTTGTCTATCTTGCTGATTTTCTCAAAGAACCAGCTCTTGGTTTTATAGATTCGTTCTATTGCTTAATTTGTTTCTAATTTATTGATTCAGCCATGAGTTTGATTACTTCCTGCTGTCTATTCCTCTTGGTATATTTGCTTTCTTAGTTGTTGTTTTAGACCTTTCTGGTATGCTGTTAAGTTGGTAGCCTTGGATTTCTGCAACTTCTTTATGAAGACACTTAGTGCTATCACCTTTCAGATATAAAAAGTGAGATATAATAAAAGAAACTGAGGAAATTGAAAATAAAAACAAACAAACAAACAAAAAAACCATTAGGTCTTACTTCAGAAGGCTATACTCCACAAAATGGGAGCATCTAGGTGAAATGAATAGTTTTCTAGAAGATTGATACCAACTATCAAAGTTAAATCAGGATCAGGTAAACTATTTAACAGACCTATATACCCAAAGGAAACAAGCAGTCATTAAAAGTCCCCACACCAAAATCAAAGCTCCAGGCCACATGATTTTAGCACTGAATTCTACCACTTTTTCTAAAAAGAGCTAATACCAATACTGCTCAAACTATTCCACAAAATAGAAACAGAATAATATTGTCAAACTCATTCTCTTAGGCCACATAACCGTAACACCTAAACAGCATAAAGACTCAATAAAGAAAGAAAATTTCAGAATCAAACTTTCTTATACACATTGATGAAAAATACTGAATAAAATACTATAAAATACTCACAAACACTATTCAAAAACCTATCAAAAATATTCATCATGATCAATCATACTTTGTTCCACAGAGGCATGGATGTATACCAAAACCAATCAATAAAATCTACCATATAAACAAATTAGTAAAAGAGTCACATGATCATCTCATTAGATGCTGAAAAAGCTCTTGACAAAATCTAATAAACCTTTATGTTAAAAGACTTTAAGTGATTAGTGATGTAAGGCACATACCTGTGGGACAGTGGACCATGAGAAGTAGCCTGGTCCCTGGTCTAGCTAAGGCTAGAAGCCCTGGAGAGTAGGGGCTTTGCCTGATTCCAGGCACCAGGCCTCTGTCACTAGCCTCAGTACTACCCCCCATAGATTAGTGGCCATCTGTAATATGCCTCCCCCACCAGCCTGCTCCAGGCTGTGTGCACACCAGCCATAGGAAGCCACATGCAGTGTGGCTTTCATTGTCTTGCTAAATCACACCTGAGCTACTCTGGTGCCCTGCTGTCTGCCACTGTGCCTCTCCCTGTATGACCTAAGAGTGCCCTGGACCCTGGCTTCACCCAGTTCACCTGCCTACAGCTGGGACATCCCACAGTACTTCAGGCTTTGTGTCAAATTCCAGGTGCCTGTGCATAACTGACTGGGGACAGGGCCTTCCCTCTTAAAACCAAAGAAGAACCCTAAATAAAATTAGACTCTTTGAATGGAGTGATTCGTCTTGGCGTCCATTTTCTCCACCCGCCTAAGTCTCCTTCCAGGCCCTGTCCACATTCCAGGGAACCCAGTCTGATTATGGGGGGACCACAGACGGTCCGGACCCCAACAGCCATCAGTCACATAATGGCATTGCCCCAAGCCCCACCACATGTAGATGAGGAAAAGGAAATGACCTATGGTCATGTAGCCACAAGACAGATTTCTATGGCAATGAGGTACATAGAGACCTAGAGAGTTTAGTCAATAAGCACTCTCCCAACCAATGAATGGGAGAAATGCAGTCTGTTTTCTTGCATTCTGCCTTTACAAGCTGCCATAACCTGTGGCAAAGCAGACATGGGACCCACAACCCTACACATACTTAAACAAATAAACAAAAATATACATCAAGCCAATAGTCAATATCAAGTTAAGAGAAATTTAAAAGAAACTTAATACAATTCTACTTAAATTGGGGACAAGGCTGTCCACTATCTCCCTATCTCTTCAGTACAGTACTTGAAGTTCTAGCTAGAGCAATAAGAGGACTATCAGAAATTACAGGGATATAAATTAGGAAAAAGTCAATGTATCCCTATTCACAGGTATTATGACTATATACATAAATGACTCCAAAACTTCTACTAGATAATTCTGTCAGCTGAGAAATACCTTCAACAAAATGTCAAGATAAACAACAATGACAGAAAAAAAAAAAAAAACCTCAAAAAGTCAGTAGCCCTCCATTATACAAATTGTAAAGGAACTGAAAAAGAATTTAGGGAAATAACACCCTTCACAATAGCCACAAATTATATAAAATATCTTGCTTTAACACGAATCAAGCAACTGAAAGACCTGCCTGAAAAGAACTTCAAGTATCTGAAGAAAGAAATTGAATAAGATAACAGAAGATGAACACATCTCCCATACTTATGGATTAGTAGAATTAGTATAGTAAAAATGGCCAGGCAGAGGCAGGAGGATTTCTGAGTTTGAGGCCAGCCTGGTCTACAAAGTGAGTTCCAGGAAAGCCAGGGCTATAGAGAGAAACTCTGTCTGAAAAAAACAAAAACCAACCAAACAAACAAACAAACAAAAAGGCCCAAAACAGTCTGTAGAGTTAATGTAATACCCATCAAAACTAGAACACAGTTTTCTATAGACCTTGAAAGAACAGTTCTAAATTTCATATGGAAAACAAATAAACAAAGCCAGATAGCTAAAACATTTCTGTACAAGAAACAAACTTTTGGAAGTATCAACATCTCTGACTTCAAACTGGACTATACAGCATTAGTATGAAAAAGTGGATGATGTTGGTACAGAAAGATACAGGTTGTAACAGTGGAGTTAAAATGAACACACTGCAATAAACCCACATATGGACACTTGACTTTTGACAAAGAAGACAAAACTATATAATGAAGAAAAAAAAAAAAAAAGAAAGAAAGGGTCCCTAGTCATTAAAAAAACACAAATCAAAATCTCCTTAAGATTCTATCATATTCTCATGAGAATGGCTAAGATCAAAACTCAATACCTGCAATGGTGTAGGCTTTTTGGTGTTTATGGGAGAAACTTCAGCTGAGACTCTTATTTTTTTTTCACAAGCTTGAATTATTCCATAATTTCTAATTTTTATTGATTTTACATTTAAAATTATATTTATTGTTTTCTTGGTTGCACTAAAATCTGATCTGTTAACAACAGGTTTTGTTAACAACATTTAATAAACATAATTAACTTTTGTTTTTCAGTCTCTCTTTTAGGAAGTAGAATTTAATTGAGTTTGCTAGCAGACTTGCATTATTTCGCAGGTACTATTTTATAGACTTAGTTTTTAACTGTATATCACACATGATATTTTCTTTCCAATTGATTTTAGAAATTATTCCTTGCTAATAATATCATGGTTGATATATTTTTAAGTAATTTTGATAAATGAATGCCATATGTCATTGATAATCTGCTGTAAAATATTACCATAATAACTGTAAATCTTACTTAAAATTAGATAAAGTCTGATGAAAAATAAGGTATTTTAGTAGCCGTGATTGTCCAAATTCTGTTATCAAGAGACTCTGATATATACCTTCCTGTTTTAGAACAAAACTTATTAGAAGATTGAGAGGAAAAAACTTAAAGAACTCTAAAATATCTTATATTGACCAACAAATGATCCATTGTGGAAATATGAACATCATTTTACATACATCCCTTAGGCTGACTTATACCTTCATCCAAACAGGATTCTCAGAAAAAAGTCTATATTAAAATACAAACATACCAAGAAATAGTATTTATCATTATAAACATAATAATTTTAGATTTTTATCATCTTTATATCATACTAAAATATTTTTAAATTTTTATTTTTATAATCTTTAAATTTTTCTGTACATGATTGACTTACTCACATCTGTTTCAGTGTACCATGTGATTACTGGTGTGCATGGTGGTCAGAATGGGCATCCTCAGTACCTGGAGTTATGCATCAACATATGGATGCTTAGAATAGAACCCAGGTTGTTTGCAAAAACAAGTTCTCTTAACCCCTCAGAAATCTATCCATACCAATCAATAATTTTATTGAGAATTAATCGCCAGGGATTCATCCTGTCTGAAAACAGCAAACCTTACACTGTTGATGTCTTACAAGAGGTGCTTGCTGACAGGAACCTGGTATAGTTGCTCCTTGGGAGGTCTGGGCAGGAACTGACCAATGCATATGTAGATGCTTAGAGCCAAGGATCAGACTGAGCTTGGTGACCCCATAGGGGAGGTGGTGGAATGATTGGAGGAGCCAAGGGAGTTCCTATGCAACCCCATAGGAAGAACAATAGCAGCTGGCCAGACTATCCAGTGATTCCAGAAAATAGAACACAAACTAAGGAATATATAGAGAGAGATACATATGTAGCAGAGGATGGCCTTCTGTGACAACAATAGAAGGGGAGGCTCTTTGTCCCATGGAAGTTTGATGCCCCAGCAGAGTTGGATGCTGGATCAGTGAGTCAGGATAGGGTTGGTTGATGGAGGAGCACCATCATAGAGGCAAAGGAGAGTGGGGTGTGGGAGAGCAGATGTGGAACGAGGGATTTGTGGAGGGGTAACCAGGAAGTGGGATATCATTTGAGATGTAAACAAATGGAATGATTAATAAAAGAAAAATAATTAATTGCCAAAAACTGTCATTAAATATAGAAAAATTTATGAATGTCCTTTTTTCCCTGTTTGGAGCCTTTCTCCATTGAAAGCCTCTTTCCTGCAGTCTTGCTTTCATAATTCTAGAAAAGGCTATGTAAATGCTAATTCCACTTCAATTAAAAGCATATGGGAAAATGTAATAAAATAAATAGCTTCAATTTAATCATAATCAGTGACACGTGAATTAGAAACTATGAACATTGCACCCTAATTTTCAACAATGTAAGGAAGAGTATTATAGCCAATTATAACAGACAGAAATCATTAAATTATAGAATACTGTGAGGTACATAATATTGAGCGGATTGCTTTGAATAAAGGTAATAAAGAGAATTCTGGAATAATGAATTAACATTGCTATGACCCGGGAGTAATAACGAAGCTTCTGAATTCTGATGCAGGGGAACTTTCAACTAAGGGTGAGCCTGTTAGGAAGATGGATTCAGAAGCCTTTCTTCTGCTGTCATTCCTAATGTCACATCTGTAAAATGTGATTCTATATATCTGTCATCTGCTCAAAGCAAAAGGAAAGAACAGGTCTCTCAAATCAGATGCATGTTCTCAAACTTAATCTCCACCTTGTTAGCTCAGGACAAAGCTTGTGAGGGCTTTCAGAACTCTGCCACTCATATCTATTATAGTTGATAGAAGTAGTCAAAGGATTTTTTAAATGTATGTGTGAATGCATATAAGATCATAAATGTGAAGTCTCACTTTATGTAAAAGAAAAATAAAAAAGCATTATCTGATTAAACAGTGAATAAAATAACTTATGTAACATTGGATAGTATAATAGTGCTAATATATTAACACATATAATAGTATTTTCCTGGTTTCCTCTGAATTTTTGTGTATAAATAATTAGACGGTCAGGTATACTTTAAACATCCTCAGTATTTACAGTCAGAAACATTTTATATGGGTGAAAAGGGTTAAAGTAAAAATAAAAATCGGAATTCTATTGAATAGACAGATTATAATTTTTTGCATTTAATTATACCAGCTACAATGTTGTTTAAAAGTCTATCTAAAGCCTTAAAGTGTTTGATGTTTAAACAAAGTTGATATAAGAGTATTAAATCAGTCTTTTTCCCCTCACCCAATACCAGATCATGTTCCCCTCTCACTCCTATCCTTGTCCAATTTCCTTCCCTGGCCCCTCCTTCCCTCTCCACTTGTGATTGCTTTCTTCTCCCTCTCAAGTGGGATTGAGGCATCCTCACTTGGGCACTTCATCTTGTTGATCTTTGTGAGTTCTGTGGACTGTATCTTGGATAACCTGTACTTTTTTTTTTTTTTTTTTTTTTTTTGAGTGGCTATTATTTTTATTTTTTTCCAATTTTTATTAGATATTTTCTTCATTTACATTTCAAATGCTATCCCAAAAGTCCCCTATACCCTAGGAAAAGAACACGCTTGACAATAGTCACAAATAATATAAAGTATCTTGTTGTGACTCTAATTAAGGAAGTGAAAGATCTGTGTGATAAGAACTTCAAGTCTCTGAAGAAAGAAATCCAAGATCTCAGAATATGGAAAGATCTTCCATGCTCATGGATTGGCATGATCAATATAATAAAAATGGCTATCTTGCCTAAAGCTCTTCCCCTCTCATACCCTTTAGGCCTTGCTTACCTGTGTCTTTTTCATCAGGGCCAGCTCCACTGTATTGCCAGGGGAAAGAATTGGAAAATGCTGAAGGCATCTACAGAACCAAGGAAACTTGGATTTCTCTTTAAGAGATGATTCCCTGACTAATGTGACAAGGGACTTTCTAGGAAGATATTCTCTGTGTTGTTGGTTGATGAGACATTGGACTGATGGGAAGAAGGATGCGTATTGGAAAATATTGCTTTAGTCCCTTTGGAATGAGGGAGGTGAGATAGGAGAGTCCATAGCAAGTAGCCAGCAACCAAGATGAGGAGAGCTCTAGAAATGGGAAAAAGACTGGAAATTATTAAATTTTCTGGCTTGCATGGATAGGGGCTTTCCAGGGCAGTACTGTTTGTGTTGTTCAAAGGTGTGGCACTGGGATCATGTTGAAAAAAAAAAAAAAAAAGACTTATCAGAAGGCATGTTTAAAACAGTATTTTTTAGCCGGGCGTGGTGGCGCACGCCTTTAATCCCAGCGCTTGGGAGGCAGAGGCAGGCGGATTTCTGAGTTCGAGGCCAGCCTGGTCTACAGAGTGAGTTCCAGGACAGCCAAGGCTACACAGAGAAACCCTGTCTCGAAAAACCAAAAAACAAAAACAAAAAACAAAACAAAACAAAAAAACAGTATTTTTTAGGAATTTTACCCCTGTGCCCATATCTTCAAGGGTTTTCACCAATTTCTCCCCTATAAATTTCAGTGTCTCTGGTTTTATGTGGAGGCCTTTGATCCACTTAGACTTGAGCTTTGTAAAAGGAGATAGGAATGGATCAATTCACATTCTTCTACATGTTGACTGCTTATGGGACAGCACTTGAAATGTAAATGAAGAAAATATCTAATAAAAAAAAAAAGAAATACAAAAACTTAAGAAAGACTGTATCTAAACAGGAAAAAAAAACGGGATTTTTTTTGCACTGAGAATTTTATATGATTTTTATGACACTACAAATCATTAATTTGCCAAGGAAAGTAATAATTGGCTATATACTACAAAGAAATTTGCTATAGGTTAAAAACACATACATTTATTAATACGTTTGCCTAATGTTAACTAAATAGACAAATGCTATTTTATATATTTGTACAATGTTGGTGTGGAGCAAGTTTTAATTATCAGCATTTGATACTGCTGGACATTGCCCCCCCCCCCTTCTTCATCTTACCTGGAGACTAGTTTTTGTTGTCGATGCTTTCTTTATACTATTATTTTCATCTCCAATTTATAGAAACATGTTTTAAAAGAAGAAAAGTAAGAAAATGAAAAAAAAATAAAATCGATGCAGAAAACTTATTTGAACATCTCTGTATTATTCCTTGTGTTTCTAGGATTGCTGTTTCTTTAGAGATACCTTTCAGAATTTCAGTGAATTTATTTACGGAAAATGTGTGTGGTGTGTGTGTGTGTATGCAACATAGGTTTTAGTAGTATATAACAAACTTAGCCCTTTCAACCTATCCAGAAATGCAAATCAT
Source organism: Mus minutoides (assembly GCA_902729485.2). Lineage (NCBI taxonomy): Eukaryota > Metazoa > Chordata > Mammalia > Rodentia > Muridae > Mus > Mus minutoides. Next base: position 144,878 of record LR751064.1, on the reverse strand, counting down.
ATAGCAACATTTAAATTTGTATTTTTCCATAATCAAAAGGAAAAATTGAGTTATCATGAAGCATAACATTGGGATGGAAAAGTAACAGTTATTGTTGTCATGGAAAATGCTATTAAAGTGGAAACTGATGTACTCTACACCGCACAGAAACCTGAAATGCCTCCAAGTGCATTAATGTCAATAAAAGAGAAAATAACTGTATGGTAGCAGAATTTGAGATAGTTTGTTGTATTTGGGTAGCTATAAAGATAAACTGTTAGGCACCAGAGATAGATTCCTTAGTACTTAAAGACTAGACTCAGCCTAAATGACAAGATTAAAATACATAATAAAGAAAGATCTTGGTTGGAAAAATATTAACTATCATCTATTATGATTTTACTACACCCACATGTTCATATAAAATTTCATCATAACGGATGCATAAAATATCATTTCCTTTCATGTATATTTTATATTTGCTTATAATTACTATAGTAAAACAGAACAAAGAATTCACTATGAACCATTCAGATATTTTTAGCTTTCTTAATCATTTTCTTAAACATTTAACCAAAAAAAATAGTTGGCATTTCACATGGTTATTCTCATGCTCTGACCCTAGACAATGTGTGGAACAATGAGAGATAAGGAAAACCATGAATAAAAGGTCAAGTGGAAGGCCAATTGGAAATTATATTTTTTTAAAGAAAGAAACAGTAAAATTTGTAAAAACTATACAATTATTTTGTTCTATATATAAATAGTTGTTCTATGAAGTTAAATAAACTTTATTTAATCAAAGTAATCTATATCATTAAAACTAATGAGGATGTAGAGAAATGTATCATGTTTATGAAACAAACACCCAAATACTGCTTCTATGGTTCAATAAAATCCAAATAACTACTGGTGTTTAGGTTTAGAGATTAATAGCTAATTTCTGGGCTTACAAGTACACATGGTATGTTTTTCAGCCACCCTGAAAGAAATGATCAACTTTCTTAAATACACTTCTCATCGAAGTCCACAGGTGTGTGCTAGTGTTCTTAATAATGCCATATATTGCTCAGGCCTAGGGTCAGAGGTAATTTGAAAAATAAAAATGAGTAATATAAGGAGCAGAGCAACTCTTCTCTGAGCTCGCCCATATCTTTGAATAAAATTGACAATGGGCTAAGTATAAATCCACAATTAACAGCTTCTGTCACATAGACCTGGTGTTAAAATTATGTATGTAGTCTGTGTATTGAGTACATGTATATGTGCTAATTTGTCGACAAAACATATCAAACATGTTATGTTCAGTTAATCTGTAAAAAATCCTGATAACACTTATTAATAATAGTAAAAATGTGAAGTTCTGTAAGAGAAAACCAGCACTGGACAACACCCCCCCCACACACACACACACACAAACACACAAAAATAGTTCTGAAGAAGATATATTGTCTTCAGTTATTTCTTCCCTAACAGAAGAATTATTTTAGGTGTTACTGAAGGAAAGATCTAAAGAAAATTATCCAAATATATTAGCTTTAGTGTGTATAATGGAAATTTATAATTATACTTTAAATATATAAATTTGAGCACTAGAGTAGGGAGAGGGAACTTATAGAGCCCACCTCCAGCAGGAAGACAGGACATCAAGTGAGGGATGGGGTTGCCATCTCACAGTCACATCTTTGGCCCATAATTGTTCCTGTCTGAAAGAGGTTCAGAGATGGAAATGGAGAGGATCCTAAGGAAAAGAAGGTCCAGCAACAGGCCCAAAGTGGGATCCATCTCAAGGGGAGGTCCCAAGGCCTGACATTATTGCTAGGCTATGGAGAGCTCACAAAAAGGGATCTATCATGATAGCCCTCTGAAAGACTCAACAAGCAGCTGAAAAAGTCAGATGTAGATAGATATTTTCATCCAAGCAATGGACAGAAGTAGCTGACCCCTGTTGTTGAATTATGGAAGACTGAAAGAAGCTGAGGAGAAGAGCAATCCTGCAGGAGGACCAGCAGTCTCAATTAATCTGGACCCCTGAAATCTCTCAATCATTGAACTACTAAACAGACATCATACACCAGGTGATATGAAGTCCCCAACACACACACACACAGTAGAGGACTTCTGGATCTGTTTTCATTGAGAGATAATGCACCTAACCCTCAAGAAATTAGAGTCCACTGGGAGTTTAGAGGTCAGGTGGTGTGGGGTGTGGGGGCATCCACCTGGAGACTGTGTGGGGTGGAGAGGGGTTGTGGGATGTGGAGCAAATGGAGAGTTGATTGGGGGATGGGGAATGGAATATTTAGTGTAAAATACATTAAAAAATCAAAGAAACAAATTAGACAAGTAGTTTACATGAAGATACACCAGGGTTTTATTCTTTTTCATGTACACCTAATTACATGATGATAGATATATAGATAACATAATACACATAGTAGGTAGAAGATGCAATAAATGAGTTGTAATATCAGCTTTGCAGGGGCTGTTCACCAGATTTTCAAGGCAACATCTGAGAGCATATATCAGTAGCAATATTGTTTAGAATGAAAATAAATACACATAGTTTTATTGGGGAAAATCACTTTTTCTCTGGTAATATAAACACATAGATTGGTGAAAAGACTTTTTTTCTCTGTCAGACAGGATAACATTAGAAAGTTTTACCATGGAACTCACTAAGTAGAACTCACAGCAATTTTCTTGCCTCTGCCTCCCAAGTGCTGAGATGAAAAGTATGTTCCATTCCAATTCTCCATCAATATCTAATCTTGTACATTTTCTCAAGGTGAATTGTGTTGTTTTAAATTTAAAAATCATGGTTATTCATTATGTAGATTCAGAGAGGAAAAGAAGAAGCATTAGTGGTAAGGAGAATAGCAGAACACACATCATATAAAAAATATGTAGGGAAATCTTGTGCTTAAATGTATAAGAGAGATGGATGTGTGAGAGGAGGGAAACAGTGGGGATAGAGAGGGGAGGCAGGCCAAAACTAAAGTAGTGTGAAGTAGCCTTATAGAAACCTACTATATTTTGTACACTAATTTACAAAATATAAGTTCTCAAATGTAATGTTAAACAGAGATACCCTACACGAGGAGACAACAGTGCTCTGATGTGATATGGGTTATTGGGCAAAATCTCAGTTTCAGAAATGAGATACATATGTACCCGTTCATGATGGTCCATCATCTGTTAGATGAAGGAGAAAATTGTGTAAAATATTCTAGTCTCATCAGTGGCATAGAACAACCTCTTATGAATTAATATTGCAGAATTATAACAAATTTATTCACACTCCTTATTTTCCTGGTCAAGACTATCTAGAGCTTAGATCTACACCAAGGTTAATTCTTTACCTGGAAAACACATACATGGATATCTGACGTTTTGCTGCAGTTCTTCAGATTCTGAAGATGAAATTTTACAGGATACTTTAGCCATTTCTAAATCATTGCTGTGATATAATACTTCTTTATTTATGAATATATTAACACTCATACTTTTCTAACATGTATTGCAGTTCCTCAGGAATTGGGAAACCAAAATCCAACTATACTACTTTCAGGCATATATTCCAATGATCCTTCTTCCTACCATAACAATGACACTGTGCTCAATCATGTTCATTTCTGCTTTATACATATTAGCCAGGAATTGAAGTCACCCTACACAATCTACATATCCATCAAGAAAAGAATGTATAATGGAAATGTGATAAATTTACACAATGGAATATTACTCAGTCATTTAAAAATACCATTATGACGTTTGCAAATAAATAAATGAAAGTAGAAAAAAATCTTGAGTGAAGTAACTCAGAGCCAGAAAGACAATTATGTTATATATTTGCTTATGTGTAGATACTAGCTAATAAAGAACTAATAACCAAGCTACAATCCATAGAACCCCAAAGGATAGGTATAGTTGGATATTACTGGTGAATGAGAAGGGCTGGAAGAGAAGGATAAGTTAAAGAGGCCAAGGGAATGCAGGTAGAGAAAACTAAACTTAAAGGACCTCTGGTAGGCAATGTATAAATCTAATAGAGTAAAAACTTCCAAAATATACATATTTATGAAGATAATCTAAATGAAATTAACAAATAATGGGAAATCAGCATCCAAATCTACCATATCTTGTGATCAAGCAAAGATTCCAGTACCTGGATTGGCTTCCAACCAATTGAGTTTTGTGCCAAATTGTTCCTAAAAAATTGAGGCTGTTCCCAAGACAACAGGTTGCTCTCCACAAACTAATAGCAATGCTCCATTGCTAAAGACAACACACACACACACACACACACACACACACACACACACACACACACAACTCAGTGAACAAAGAATGACCAAGGTGGTACTTACTAGAACTACCATCCCCATTTTTTAGTGTCTATGATACAGGAAGATTCTCTCCAGGTTAACGAAAGAGAAATAAAGCCACCCTCTGGTACATATTTACTTTTATTCCCTCCAATTGGCTAGAATCACTTTTATTTAACCAATAGGTTTAAATTAAGGAGCACATTTTGCATAATGAGAGCTTTTATATATGAATTTTGCTTGTATTGGAGAAACCTGACCTTGAGGTACATAATTTAACATTTGAATGCATAGAAGCACCAGACCAATACCCAACAACATAATGTATACTGCTTACATGACCAAGAACCAGAGACTAAATAGACTAGGAACATATGGAAAAACAAAATATCATTGGTAAATTAAAATACAACACTGCCAGAAAGAACATAATGATAAAATGACTCCTAATGAATCTCTGCTATACTTATAGATCAGTACTATGGTGAGCCATCATTGTCCTGCAACAGATGGATACAAATACACTCAGACAAACAGACAGACATTTCAGAGAGAATAAGAGACATAGAAACACTTAGAACTAATGATATATCTCCACCATATCCTTCATATCAGAGCTCATGCAACCCTGGAGAAGAGAACAAGGAAATAGCAAAAGAGCCAGACAATTTGAAGAACAAGAATATAATAAGGCCTGACCAGTCAACATGGGGACGCACATATGAACTCACAGAAAATGAAGCATCATGCACAGGGCCTGCACTGGTCTGTAGCAGGTCTTCAGTAAATACATCATGGTTCCCAGTTTGGGCTTTTATGGGATTCTTAGGTGTACAAATGAGTAAGTTTCTGATTTTGTGTGTTCTCTTGGTATTTTCCTTTTCATTCTGTCAGCTTGCCCTGTCAAATTCCAATGTTATAATTTTTTAAATTATATTTTCTTGTATTTTAATATTACCCCTTAGAGCCATGCTATTTTTGTAATGAGTATAAGAAAGGGTGTGGATCTGGATTACCATAGTCATGGGAAGATACTGGGAGGAATAGAGGGAGTGGAAGTCATAATCGGGGTATTTTATATAAGAAAACAATCTACTATCAATAAAAACTACCCAGTCAATATTCAAAGTAATACTCGAAGTTCTAGCTAGAATAAGAAGACAACTTAATGAGATCAAAGGAATACAAATTGTAAGGAAGACTGAAGTATTGCTATTTGCAGTTGATATATATATATATAAGTGACCCCAAACTGTACTAATGAACTCCTACATTTGGTAAACACCTTTGTCAAAGTACTGGATACAAAATTAACTAAAAAAAAAAAAATCAGTACCCTCCCTTTACAGGCAATAAATGGACTGACAAAGAAATTTGGGTAACAGCACTTTCTGCAATAGCCTATATATATATATATATATATATATATATATATATATATATATATATATATATATATATCTTAGTTTAACTCTAACCAAGCAAGTGAAAGACCTGTATGAAAAGAACTTCAAGTCACTGAAGAAAGAAATTGAAAAAGATATCAGAAGATGGAAAGATCTCCCTTGCTCATGGATAGGTAGGAGTGACATAATGAAACTGGCCATCTTATCAAAATCAATCTATAGATTCAGTGCAATTCTCATTCATATTCCAAGACAATTCATAATGGAACAATTCACAGTGTCATATGGGGGAAAAATGATAGATAAAACAAATTTCTACAGTAAAAGAAACTGTGGAGGTTTCACCATCCCTAATTTCAAGTTATACTGCAGAGCAATAGTAATAAAAACTGTATGGTACTGGTATAGAAATAGACAGGTTGAAGAAGGGAATCAAATCAAAGTCCCCAAAATAAACCCATACATCTATCAACACTTGAGTTTTGACAAAGAAACCAAAACCACGTGTGATGGTTTGTTTATGCTCTAGGGAGTGACCCTACTTGAAGGTGCAGCCCTGTTGGAGTAGGTACGACCTTGTAGAGTAGGTGTGTCACAGTGTATGTGAGTTTTAAGTCCCTCATCATACCTTCCTGGAAGTCAGTATTCTTCTAGCAATCTTCAGATGAAAATTTAGAACTCTCAGCTTCTCCTGCACCATGCCTACATGGAGGCCTGCATGTTCCTGCCTTGATGATAATAGACTGAAATTCTGCACCTGTAAGACAGTCCCAATTAAAGGTTTTTCTTTATATGATTTGCATTAGTCATGGTATCTGTTCATAGCAGTAAAACCACTAACATACTATATAATGAGAAAAAAGAAAGAAACTTCAAATCTGGTGCTGGTAAAACTGGATGTCTGCATGATGTAGAAAATGTAAATAGATCTGTGTGCATCACCCTACACAAAACTCCAGTCTAGGTGGATCAAAGACATCAATGGCGCACTCCTTTAATCCCAGCACTTGGGAGGCAGAGGCAAGCTGATTTCTGAGTTCGAGGCTAGCCTGGTCTACAAAGTGAGTTCCAGGACAACCAGGGCTATACAGAGAAACCCTGTCATGAAAAACAAAAAACAACAAAACAAAACAAAACAAAACAACAACAACAACAGCAACAACAACAACAAAAAACCCAAAACAAAGCAAAACCAGATACACTAAATCTAATAGAAGAAAAAGTCAGAAATAACCTTGAATACATTAGTAAAAAAGACAACTTCCTGAACAGAACACCAGTGTCTCAGGCACTAAGGTCAATAATTGATATATGGGATCTCATGAAATGAAAATGTTTCTGGAAGACAAAAGACTCTGTCAATAGGACAAAATGATAGCCTACGAATTGGGACAAAATTCAAGAAGTTAAAGACCAACAAACCAAATAACCCAATAAAAATGGGGTACAGAGCTAAATAGAGAGTTCGTAACTAGAGGAATCCTGAGTGTCTGAGAAGCACTCTTATAATTGTTTAATGTCCCTACTCATCAGAGAAATGTAAAAACAAAACACAACAACGCCCAAGATTCCATTTTACACCTGTTCTAATGGTTTTGATAGAAAACCAATGTGATAGCACATGTTGGTGTGGGTGTAGACTGAGGGGAATGCTCCTCCACTGATGATGGTATGAGTGCAAACATATAAGACTTTGAATATCAATTTTTTTGCTTTGTTTTTGTTTTTCGAGACAGGGTTTCTCTGTATAGCCCTGGCTGTCCTGGAACTCACTTTGTAGACCAGGGTAGCCTCGAACTCAGAAGTCCACCTATCTCTGCCTCCCGAGTGCTGGGATTAAAGGTGTGCACCACCAGAATATCAATTTTGCAGTTTTTCAGAAAACTAGGAATAGTTCTACTTCAAGTATCACTTAAACTACTCCAGGAAATATACACAAAAGATGCCCCACTATACAACAGGGACACTTTGTCAACTATGTTCATAGTAGTTTTATTTCTTATAGTCAAAAACTGGAAACAGCCTAAATGCCACTCTACTGGAAGAATGGATAGAGAAATCATGTTACACCTACAAAATATGATACTATTTAGCTATTAAAAGCAAAGACATCATCAATTCTGCAAGCAACTAAATGGAACTTGAGAGTATCATCCTGAGTGAGGTTACCTGGAGTCAGAAAGACAGATGTGCTTTGTACTATAAGTGGATATTAGCCATACAATGCAGGGTAAATGTTCTACAATCCACATACACAAAGAAAATGGTTAATACGAAAGCCCGAATAGATAATACATGAATCTATCTCAGAGGAAGAATCTAAATAATAATTAGAGATGGGTGGAAATAGAAAACTGGGTAAGGTAGAGGGGGAGGACAGGTCAGAGATGATGATCAGATGTGGGAAGAAGAGGTACAGCAGTAGGCTGGGAGTGAGAAAGGAAGTTGCTTGGGAGCATCACTGAGCCTAGCTGGAGGCCTGTGATAGGGGAGAAGGCAGGGTTTCTATGAGGTAGATCCTCACTGAGCCAGGCAGCAATTCCAGAGGAGGGTAAAATATCAACCCATGCACAAACCTTCAACCTAAAATGTGTCTTCATACAAGATGTACAGGAATAAAGATGCAGCAGAGACTGAGGAAACGATCAATGACTGCCCTAACTTGAGATTATGTAAGAAAGACACCTACTGACACTATTAATAAAACTCTGATAGGCTTGCAGACAGGAAGCTAGTGCAACTGTCTCCTTAGAGACATTAGTGGATGGAGGTAGGTCCAGAGACCGACAGCCAATCTTAGGGAAGAATGTGGGAAGTCTTGTGGAAGAATTGGGGATAGAATTTAGCGAGCAATAAGGGTCAAGGATGCCAGAGGAAACCTATATACAGGGTCAATTACCCTGTGCCAATGAGAGGTCACAGAGAAGGAACCATCAACTAGGGATCATGCATTGCTGGACCTAAGTCCCCTATATATTTTTACCAAATGCATAGTTCTCTCTTCATGTGGGGACCCTAACAAGTTAAGTGGAAGCTATTTACATTTCTGTTCATTGCCATTGGATGCCCTTCTCCTTATCTGAACAGCCTAGTTGGTCTTCAATGAGAGACAATATGCTTAGTCCTGCTGAGACTAGATGAACCACAGTGGAAAGGTACCCAATTGGGCTCTCCCTTCATTGAGGAGGAGAGGGGACAATTGGAAATGAATTTGTAAGGGTAGGAGTGGGAAGAGAGAATGGATGGGGGCTGTGATTGGCATGCAAAGTGAATAAAAAGTAAATTATTGGAAAAAATGTATAACAAACTGAAGTCCTCTATATGAGGAGTCAGTGCTCCTAACTATTAATCATTCTCTCCAGCCTCACATGAGGTCGTGGTGAGGTCCTAGCCTGTGCTGACACCAAGGGCAATGTCTGGGTTTGTGGACTTGAAGCAGTGGGTGTCTGTGTCTGTGGCAATGTTCATAGCCTGTGGCCCATGCTACTACCAAAAGCAATGCTGACATCCCTACTCTGGAATGCTGCCTTGGGTCATGTTGATATCTGAGGGCTGTGCAAAGATGCCCCATCCTTCACTTGGTTAGGTGGGCCTACCCCTTTCCTGTGCAGTGTTGAAGACCTTGATCACATTGTGTAGGTATGAGTAAGCTTGTGCTCAGGGCAAGAGTGTAGGAGGGAGTGAACTGTCAGGCTGCAGGCTGACCAACTCAGGTATCAACGTGGCCCAGATCCAAAACTGCCCACTCCAAAGCCTACCCTATCTAGGAACTGATAGAGTAGATGAAAGAGCTGGTCCTCATAGATGAAAGAGCTGGTCCTCCAGAACCAAAGCTGTAAGATCACCACACCACAGGGAGATAACAAAATATCCAAGAATATCCCTAGAGTGTCAGCAAAAACCAGAGGCCTTGATGGAGACCAAAGGCTTGCTGAAATGAACTATTGCAAGAAAAGCTGTTTGGGCAAAAGGGTATGCTGTGTGACAATATGACACACAGTAGCTTCCATTGCCAAATTTGTTTGAGTATTTGTTTTGATTGGGGGCAGAGGGATGTTGAAAGGGCAGAAGATGGATATGGAGTGTAGGGAGATGAGTGGGTTAGGAGACATGACATAAAATTTACAAAGAATCAGTAAAAAGTGAAAAACCAAAAAGAAAAAGAGTTGATTACATATGGCCATTCATTTTTATAAAAACTGATACCTAATAAAAGGAAAATTGAACTGCCCTATTTTGTTCTTTCCGTATGGAGAAGGTTTTCAAAAAACATGTAGTCTTGAATGCCTTCACCTAAATAAAATCGTGGTGAAGAAAAGTATTGAATGCAAATTTGAAATGACTTAAAGGAATGAAAATTCAGAACTCTTCTTTTGAAGACACTTGAAAGAAGACCAAAAAAGCATCTGTATCAAAGAAGCTGAGTGTTGGGAAATGATGTGAGATATATAATTTTTTTCACATAGGTACTTGAAGGCATACTGGAAAAAAATATTAATGTGGTCATGTTACGTTTCTAAATTGAAAGTGTCATATAAAAATTAACTGGTACATCTCAATTAAATCCCTTCAAGGTGAGTGGTGGTAATTAACTACCATGGATTAGAAATGCATTAGATATTAGTGGCAATAGTTATTGCCATAGTAACATGAGCACCACATGCCTCAAACCAAAATCCTTTCTGAAGGAAAATGTTCAATGTTTTAATGAGCATTCTCTGTGATACCAGATCTAAATTGTGCCCGGTGTGCTCACTTCCTCGGGAAACATTTGAACTCAGTATTGCTTTATTCTTGTTAAGGGTGTATTGTACAGCACATTTGAGTCACCCATAACAGCATGGGGTAATTTAGGCTGATATTGCAATTACATGTAGATTTCACCATCTGGGTCAAGTAAATGAATTTTAAATAAGCTTATTCCCTTCTGAAGCGTTGCTGTGCTTAACAAAGAACGAAGACAATGCAGGCCACTTTTGAAACTGTGCTCCTGATGGCTACTGTTTAGTGAGTGGGTGTTTGATACCCATGCCGCTTAGGAAAACTATGGTCTATGGCTTTATTGGTGCTTTAACTTCAGTTACACACTCCAATGACATATTACTAGACAGCCTATTAGGAGTATAGCATATTTAAACAGTCTCCCTCACAGTAATCAAATCCTGAATTAAAAACTGGTAATAAATGTAATGTCACAATTTAAAAGCATGAATCTTATCTGTGACAATGTTTTGATGTACATTAGTTTGTTTCTGTCATGAACTTAGTCAATGCCTATTTTTTCACAGTAGCACCTCTGCAATTAATACTCAATTGGTATGGTTTAAAGTTATAGGAATCAAACGCACAGAGAGGCATTAACATTCATATTTTAAAATTACGTGTTTTACAAAAAGAACCAAACATGCCTCCAAAACTAACATTGTCATCCATAAATTAAAAGCAAGTCATTTAAATTCTTTATACTCAGCCTTTATCTGTAACACAATGGACAGTATCATATACTTTAGTAATTTTTATATTTATTATCAAAAGATATTTAAACATGCGGTAATGTTGAATTTATATGCCAAAAATTTGAAGATAAAATGTTGAAAACTGATAAATTTTAAATCAATGACAAGGATTATAATGAGAAAAGAAAGCATCTTAATGGTTGGTTTGATGATAGGGTTCAACAGTGGAAATTTGAGATCTGGTCATTTGAATTTTACCACTGAAACCCCCAAACACAAACTCACACACTATTCATATATATATATATATATATATATATATATATATATATATATATATATATATATATGTAATTATATATACATATAAGCATATAATTATTTATATGATTTTTCCACACAGAAACTTTAATACATATGATACCTTGCTGTAAACCCAGTAATCTGAACATGAGATGGGAGATGAATATAGTTGAATCATTCAGAAGGCAACCCACGAACTGAGCTGACACACAGAACAACAATATCAAAACAAGATCTGCTCTGCCTTAAAAAGGTGGAAATAGAGAACTGAGTGTCATGTGCTTATCTTCACACCCACACTCATAACTATAACAACAAAACTCTTAGGTTTAAGCCTAAAGGAATGAGGGTAAAAAGAGGTCTAGAGGAAGAGAAAAGAGGAAAACCTAGAAAAGAAGTCAGGAACTACATATACAAGCATCAACAACAGAATACAAGAATGTAGAAGTAGAATATAGCTTAGAAGATATTGACACAGTGGTTAAGGAAACTGAAAACATAAAAACCTCCTAACCCAAAACATCCAGGAATTCCAGGACATAATGAGAAGACCAAATCATAGAATAATGGGAATAGAAGAGAGCAAAGATTCACAGTTCAAAGACCCACATGTCTTCAACAAAATCATAGAAGAAAACTTCCAAAATCTAAAGAAAGAGATGGCCATACATTTACAAGAAGCCTATAGAAAACCAAAATAGATTGGATCAGAAAAAAAAAAAAAAAACCCTCTTATCACGTAAATAATCAAAATGTTAAATGTATAGAACAACAAAGAATATTAAAAGCTGTATGGTAAAAACGCCAAGTAACATATAAACGTAGACCTATCAGAGTTACACTAGACTTATAAACAGAAACCCTAAAACCCAGAACAGCCTAGACAGCTATGCAGGCCCTAAGAGAACACAAATGCCAGCCTAGGATACTATACCTGGCAAAATTCTCAGTCATCATAGATGGAGAAATCAAAATATTCCAGGATAAAACCAAATTTAAACTATTTATCTACCTACAGAAAATTCTAAAAGGAAAACTCCAACACAAAGAGGGTACTGACACCAAACTGTCAATCTTCTTAAATAGAGAAAAATGTTTTCAAATATGGACATAATCTGTGTCATTTTTATACACATATTATGTAAGCTATATTTGCATATATACAGAAAAAGTGGAAAATCAACAATATATATCATCAGACTCAAACTGATTTATGTGGAGTACAGTTTTAGAGGAACAGAATACAAAGAACTTAATGGGTCTTCTGAGATATCTGTATCACCTTCTGCACCTGACTTTATGAAGCAACGGAAATAGGTCATGAAAGTACATAGCATAGAATACTTTTGCCCGGTGCTGTGATCTCACAATAGAAATAGAAAACCTTGCTAGCTAGCACTGCTCAACCACTTATGAATTGTATCTAGATGATAATGTGTATGATACTTAAAGCTATTTTGAAGAAATGTGAAATAAGTAAACACGAGGTTGATCTAATATAACTGGACTAAATAGGACTAAAAGGTGGGGGGGGTAAAGAATTCAAACCCCAGATAATCACTGTTTCGATAACTCAAGAGTCTTTGGGGGTCCCCAGGGAGAACTTCATTTATAGCCCAAAGCAGTGACTGGCTGAAATAAAATTTGAACTCTTCTTGTAGCAAGCTACACCATACAAGTTCAACTCAGCCTCTTAGCTATACTGACAGTGAATTGTAAGGAACAAGATAATCAAAGCTGAAAGAGTATGCCCAAAGAAACTCTGGTGGAGCTCATGAAACAGCCACATATTATGAGTAGTCTTATTTTTCAACAAGAAGAAACTCTTTATGTCCATCCAAAGAGAAATATTAACTACATTGCCTAGGGATACTAATGGATAGCTCTGACATCTTGCCATAATTAACATTGCTGAATCTTTTCAAGAATGGCTAAGATCAAAAATTCAGGTGACAACAGATGCTGGCGTGGATGTGGAGAAAGGGGAACACTCCTCCATTGTTGGTGGGAATGCAAGCTGGTTCAACCACTCTGGAAATCAGTCTGGCGGTTCCTCAGAAAATTGGGCATAGTATTACCAGAAGATCCGGCAATACCTCTACTGGGCATATATCCAGAAGATNAATGGAAATCAAAAATCATTGAAGAATCTGAGATTATGATTGTCCTCACAAGTTGGTAGATCTTAAGGCTTCAAATGTAGTCACAGCAATGGAGACTCCACTAGCAATCAGAATAACGGGATCCCCAAAGACAAGACCCATGTAGCAATAAACAGTTGCCAAAATCAAAATCCATTTTGTGTTTGAGTATGATGGTCAACAAAATCCAAACCCCATTTAGAATAATCTGAGCAGAAGCTGGATATTGTGAATCATGCTAAAAATGCTAACACAAAAGAGAGACAGGTATACTTTAACTATAAGTTATTTACATATATTACATATAATACATATATATATATATATATATATATATATATATATATATATAAAATTATTTAACATGAATTATACATAAATTACTTGTATGCATATTTAAATCATATATACACATCATATATTTCTGGCTGATAGAAACTGAGTTTATTCTGAAAAACGCTGTAGTACAAAGCTATACTGGCAAATTAAAATTGCCAATCACCAATAAGTGAAATTTTTGAGAGTGTTCAGTTCTCAAAAGTTTAAAAATATTTACTTCCCTTATTGTATTCTTTACAACTCTGACTTACAGAGTCAGGAAGAAAGTCTTGGAGTTGCTTAAGCTCAGCATTTCTCACAATGAAAAATTTTAAGATGTTTTTCAGCCCAGTGTTTCCAATATTCATGCCCTAATCAATTTTACCCATTGGGCTCAGTGGAGTTAGCAAAACCACAAGCCATTCAACTGACTTCCCAATAAAGAAATAATAATCAGGCTCAGCTAAGAGGGAAAAAAAAAATCAACGATTCCCTAGATGCTGTTACACTCCATCATAAGTAACTTCTAGTTTTATTTTTATCTTAAAGTTTACAGAGGCATATATATATATATATATATATATATATATATATATATATATATATATTGTGTGTGTGTAGATAGATAATAGATAGATAGATAGATAGATAGATAGATAGATAGATAGATATACACATGTGTATATATTTACATATATATATATATATATATATATGTATATATATATATAAAATCAGACACATACAAAATATTGAATATATAACTTCATTATTGGTATATGGTACATTCATTTGTATATTGTGGGAAGTGTATGTGATATCTCAAGCAATTCTATCACATCTATCACATGTATGATTTATAGAATTCTTATGCAAGAAGAGAAAATGACCAAAATATGAGAAATATTTTTCTGTATGAGACACTTTCAGTTCTCAAATACTTGTTAGTTAATTCTATTATAAGCAAATTGATGTTGAAGTACAATGGAAACAATATCAAAATGGCTTATTTCTTCATTCATTTAAAAATTTTACTACTACAATGGAATGACACATAAAATATGATCCCTCACTAGAAGAAAAAGTATGTGTTCATGTCTAATTTCCATCAAATTTCATCAATATATAGGATTAAACTTGTTATTCATATTTTTAGATTCTCAATAAATTCATGTTTATTCATATATTATTGGTACAATTCTGCCTCCTATATCCATTCTATCTCCCATTTCCAGTAACTTTTTTTACATGTATCAACTTTTTATAATTTCCTCATAAAAAGAATATATATTTCACCTATTCATTTTTGTCTAGCTTATTTCATATGATTTGGTTGGACAAAAGCTCTATGCTTCTATATATTTGCTTTTAACGGAAATACTCTTATGAGGAATGATTGTAATCTTTCCAGATCAAAAAAGGCTTTACTTTGTCCATACAAAACATTTTTATGTCCATTCACCAGTTTATTGGGGCTTATATGAAGTTTAGATAATACAGTACCTCCTGTGTACATGCTTCTATCACTGAGAGAGTTCACTAAGAAATACTGGAAGGAGTACTGGTATGTTTAACTCTTGCTATACAATTTCTATTGGAAGTATAGTGTTGAAATCATAGAACACCATTGCTCTTGATAAAGCATAGTATTTGAGTTAACTAAGGGTCTATCCAATAGAAAGTTCATTATTCATGGAGACAAAATGAGGAAGATATATGAAAGAAAATCATGTGCAAAAGCTATGATATTTAAATAATCAGGCTCAGCTAAGAGGAGAAAGAAAATCAACAGTTCCCTTTGATGCAGTTACACTCCAGCATAAGTAACTTCTAGTTTGAGTCCTGATACTATTCTGGTTCAGCTAGATAATTCTTGCATTTTGAAAGGCTTCATTTAGTAAAGTGAATGAAAATGACCTTCATAGGCTCCTATACTTGACTTAAATAAAGGAGGTAAGAGAGTCAAGGGCACACTTCAGTACTAACTGTCTAGTTTTTGTGGGCTCTGTGTCCATACTCAGCAACACCTGACTACTAAAATACCAATTTGTGGTCAAAGTTCTTCTATCACCAGTTAAATTTCTTTATACTATTGCACCATTAGGTATATTTTGCTAGATGGTAAATTGCTGTGTTTATAGTTTTAACAACTGTGCAAGTCTATTGATCACTTAGCAATTTTATATGTAGATGAGAACAGAGAAATATATAGAGATCTCATGCCCTCCACACAACAGTGTCTACCTATCAGTAATCTCACCAAGTATATTTGTTCCAATCCATAAAACTCTGCTACTATATCAATACCATTCAAAGATCACAGTTTCTATTTTAGTGTTCCTATGGGGTTCAACAAGTATATTATTACATATAAGAACTTAGCTTTCATATAATTATTTTACCATTATTATCATCATCATTATGTACATCAAATATGTACATATGTAGGGGTGTGCAGGTCAAAGAGCAGTTTACAGGAACTTTTTCTATCCTTTCAGCATGAGGACCCATGAATCAAATACATGTTGTTATGTTTATTGCCAAGTACTTTTTAGTCACTGAACCATGTTACCAGTCCTCCAAACAAAAGAGTTATTGAAGTTGTCAGATTTAAAGATAAATTCCAGCCATTTTCTTTGACTTTAACTGACACATAATAGCTACTTATGTAGAAGCAGTGTGATACTTTGATAATTATTGTGTGCAGTGATCAAATAATAATTCCCATCACCATGTTACACCACTTACATTGGAACACTCAAACTACCATGTATTTACAACTCATAAAATAGACTTTTAAAAACAACAATCAGGATACTATCCTGCATATATTATGAAACTATGAATATGTTTTTTGTGAAAAATTCCAGCCTTATTTCTATATGCTAACTACTGTACCTCAGGAGGTCATTTCCTCTTAGTCATTGAAAGGCACATTTTAAGTTTGCACAGTGAAGACATGTGGTATTTGACTTTAAGTCTTCGATGTGTTTCACTTTAAAAAAATGTCACATAACACAATCGGCTTGAAGAAAACAAAAAGTTGCCTTCTGTTTGTGCCTTAGCAGTTTCACTTAGAGAAAGTGTTCCAACTAAGTTAAATTAGCACATCCAAGGCATGTTTGCACTTCCATGTTTACCACTACATTATTCACAATAGTTTGATATTGTTTTAAACTTAGTGTCCATCAGGAGATGAATAAAAAACCAAAATGTTATGGATATGCACTTTGAATATTATTCAGCAACAAATCACACATCATGCCTTGCATTTCAAACATGTACAAGCGGGGCAGTGGTAGCATAAACCTTTAATCCCAGCACTCGGGAGGCAGAGGCAGGCAGATTTCTGAGTTCGAGGCGAGCCTGGTCTACAGAGTGAGTTCCAGGACAGCCAGTGCTACACAGAGAAAGCCTGTCTCAAGAAAAAAAAACAAGCAAACAAAAAACAAACATGTACAAAAGTCCAAAGAACAGTATCATGAACACTTGCAACCCACAACTCAGAATAAAGAATCCTCACAATGCTGTTTTATACATAGATTCACTTATTATCCTTACCAGGTAAATTTTAAGTGAATATCAGTATTGTAGTTACATATTTAAATGTACAGAATAAAAACTGAGAAGTAAAAAAATATTATGTACTTCTTTTAAAAACTCACCAAATATAGATTCACTATATACAATACCACAATTAGTTTACTCTCTACTCTGCTTAACAAATTGTTCAGTATGATCTAAGATACAAACTGCTATTTAAGTTATTTTTATATATTTTCTCTTTATTAAAATATTCTCACACAATATATTTTATCATGTTCCCCTTCCTCTAATTCCTTCCATATCTTTCTGAATCGCTACCCTCTCTATTGAGTGCTTTTTCTCACTTAAAAACAAATCAAACACAAAACACACAAAACAATATCAAAACAAAATGACTACCACAACAAAATATAAAATAAAAAAAAATCAATAAAACAAGCAAAATACAAAAAAAAAAAAATTTAAAAAGTACCCTCTCAAAACAAAACGAAACAAAAAGTCCATGTTCTTTTTGTGTTTGCCAGATAATCTTGAATAGGGGTTGCTGGAGTGGTGGAGCAGGAGTGGGTTGGTAGGAGAATACTCTCATAGAAGCAAAGGGAAGGAGGAAAAGGTCAGATGTGGGATGGGTGTTTTGTGGAGGGGTAACTGGGAAAGGTATATCATTTGAGATGTAAACAAATTGAATGATTACTAAAGCAAACAAACAAACAAACAAACAAAGCTATTTATAAATGTAGCTTCTTCAATTAGTATTAGTAGCTTATGTGTCTACCCCCTCTTTCAGGCTTGAACCTGTTCAAGTCTTCTGATTTTATGTGTGTATCCATCCTGTTGTGTTTGGAACACTCTGTTTTCTTGGTGTCATCTATTTCCCTGGGTTTTACAGTACTTTCACCTCTTCCTCATAAATCCTTGAGTCTTTTTTTTTTTTAATTTTTTCTCTTTATTATATATTTTCTTCATTTACATTTCGAAAGTTATCCAGAAATTTCCCCTTACCCTCCTGCATCCCCGCCCCGCTCCCCTACCCACGCCCTCCCACATAATGGCCCTGGTGTTCCCCTGTACTGGGGCATATAAAGTCTGTATGACCAAGGGGCCTCTTCTCCCAATGATGGCCAACTAGGCCATCTACTTCCATATATGCAGCTAGAGACATGAGCGTAGGGGAAACTAGTTAGTTCATGTTATTCTTCCACCTATAGGGTTGAAGACCCCTTCAGCTCCTTGGGTACTTTCTCTAGCTCCTTCCTTGGGAGTCCTGTGTTCCAACTAATAAACCACTTCCGTGTTTGCCAGGCACTGGTATGGCCTCCCACGAGACAGCTATATCAGGTCCCTTTCAGCATTATCTTGATGGCATATGCTATAGTGTTTATTTTGGTGGCTGCTTATGGGAAGGATCCCTGGCAGCCGCCGTCACTGGTTGGTCCATCCTTTTGATTCGGCTTCACACATGATCTCTGTAACTCCTTCAATGTATGCTTTGTTCTTAATTCTAGGAAAGGGCAAAGAGACCACATTTTGAACTTCATTCTTCTTGAGATTCATGGGTTTAGTAAATTGTATCTTGGTTAGTCTAGGTTCCTCAGAAAATTGGACATAGTACTACCGGAAGATCCAGCAATACCTCTACTTGGCATATATCCAGAAGAGTTTCCATCTGGTTATAAGGACACATGTTCCACTATGTTCATAGCAGCCTTATTCATAATAGCCAGAAGCTGGAAAGAACCCAGATGTCCCTCAACAGAGGAATGGATACAAAA
>LR751064.1:100460-125529 GCA_902729485.2 Mus minutoides | reverse complement strand
AAGCCAAATTAATAAGCTTGGTTACTCCCATAACATGTGTACCACAACTACATCATTATATTTTGAGGTAGGTTACTATTTTATGTAATAGTGCTTGTATCTGAGTGATGTGGATGGTTATCTTTCTCTGCTGGTGGTTTTCAGAGCATCATGAATGTTAGTTCATAGTGGTGAAGATTCTAACAAGGCCCCAACTTGACTAGTTTATTTTTAATGAAATAAATAAGTGCCGTTTTCATGAATAGGGCCTTAAGAACAGTATGTGAATATCAAGCAATAGTTTTGGAAACAGTTTGTGAGCTTTTAGAGGGTTTATGAATCCCTTTGGCTAGTGACTTAATGATGTGCAACCTATTACTGTCACTGGAGGTTTTACTCATAAGTTGGAGCATATTTCTATTATTTGGCGTCTCCAATGACATTACTTTCATAGATGTATAGACTTTTGTAAATCTCTAGTGTGTGGGTTTCAATAACTGACTATAGTTTTATCTTTTCTTCTCCATATTCATTTCTTCACTTATATTATTTATTTACTTTAAAATAAATGATAATCCTAACCAATGGGAAGGTCTTAGTTCACATATAATATTATAATTTTCTGGATATTTTTGTTGGTCAGTCTTGATAATCCATTGCTGTTGACCAGCCTCATTCTGGCCCCCTCAAACCATGGGAGAATTCAGTGTTCCAGACAGGTGGGCAATGGAGTTGGCGATAAAAAGGGAATGACAAACAGACACAACACAAGGGAGTGTGGATCTGAATGTATTTTGTCTCAAAGTGAGCACCAGGGTTTTTTTTTTTTCCCTTTTTTATTAGTTATTTTCTTAATTTACATTTCAAATGCTATCCCGAAAGTACCCTATACCCTCTCCACCACCCTACTCTCCTACCCACCCACTCCCACTTCTTGGCCCTGGTGTTCCCCTTTACTGGGGCATATAAAGTTTGCAAGACCAAGGGTGCTCTCTTCCCAATGATGGCCAACTAGGCCATCTTCTGCTATATATGCAGCCAGGGACATAAGCTCTGGGGGTACTGGTTAGTTCTTATTGTTCTTCCACCTATAATGTTGCAAACCCCATCAGCTCCTTGTGTACTTTCTCTAGCTCCTCCAGTCTCATAAGTAACTTTTACACAAGACACAGGAATGCCTACAAAGGACTGGCACGACCCAACTGAGATAAAATTCAATGTTAACAACTGGGATCAAAAGCAGCCCCAACAAAGGGCAGCTTAATCTTAGAAGTCAGAGGCAAGAGCTTCATGCCCTTTCCATAGTTCCTATTCTAATCTATTGTATACCCCACCTTCCCCCTAGGTCATTGTAAATTCCAGTGTATGGGTGTAATTCAGCTATCTATAGTTCTAAGTGTCTACTCTGGTTCCTCCTTAGACCACAACTTTACTTCTTCCTAGATAATGTTAAATTCTTACATATGGGGATAGCGTGCCCTGAGATTTCTAACTCTTTGTAGTAGATAGTAATTCCTGATTTCTTTCACTATCTCTCTTGCAATACTAGAGGCAAATCTGAATGCCACTGAATAGGCAGCATTCTTACTGAATTCAAAGCCAATGGTTGGCTCAAGGACTGCCTAGGACTGGTGAGGAATCTAACTTAGCTATATGTGTCAAAATCAATTCTTAGAGGCCTTATAATAAAGCAATATTAAGGGAAAGCACACAGATTCATTATTACAGGATGTCACGGTTCCAGGACACTAATTTCCATGAACTTTTCTCCTGGAGACCGCGTCCAGACTTTTTGGCCTGTCACAGGGAGTGGATGTAGCAATCAATAACATTGAATTGGCAAGTGCCTCAGAGATTAGAAAAACATGCTCTAGTATGTATCTGAGAGTGTGCACAGAGAACATTGGCTTAAAATTGAAGGACTTCCTGTGATATAGATGGCACAACTCTGTAGACTGAGGGCACAAGTAGATGAATGACATACAAAAATAGTAAGGCCAGCTAATTCTGATAGAATTTTCTCCCTCCTCTTTTGACTACTCTTTGTATGTGATTCTCAAACACTCTCTTCAGGCCATGATGTACTTATTTGAAACCTTTGAAATCAAATTCAAAGATATGTCTACCCATTGAAGCTGCTTGTGTGGTATTTTTTTTTTTACATTAGTAAAAATAAGTAAATAAGTAAATAAATAAATGTGAGTAGCTTATTTTTCAACTTGATTGGACTAGAAGTTGCCTGAACAATTTTTTACAGATCATTTTTGGTGTGTCTGTGCAAGAATTGTTTACGTATTTGTGGGAAAGTGAATGATAGGGAAAGATTGCATGTAGAGCTCTCTGTCCAATAGGCTTAGGTCACAGAAGAGAATGTCGAGAGAAAAATGCACATTGGTATACAAACTTGAACTTTTATGAGTGGGTGTGTTTTGGGTATTGTTATAATCCATTGACACTTGACTCCAGTGTCTCTATCCAGGTGAATAGAGTCTTATGTAAGAAACTCTCCTGGGAGCACACAAGCTTTCAGCTTTAGGCAGTGATTCATCACTGTTGCAATTAAACAGCAGATTCTAGCTTCTTAGAGTCAGCAGCTGCTAGTTTCTTCAATAATACAACCTGCAGATTGGCCATTAGGGGCCTATCAAAATTCTGATTGTATAAGCAATCTAATTAATCCTGCCTTATAAAGATACATGAATCCTTATTGGTTGTTTTCTTTTAAAGAGCCCTGAATAATTTAACATATGCATTAAATACCTTCATAATGTTATACAATTATTATCACTATCTATTTTTATCTTTTTAAATGGAAACTATTATATGTATACCCTTTTCCTCTCTTCCAATTCATTGACAATAAAAATGTTTAGAGTCTCACTTATTTTGTTTACTCTAGCTACCACATGGATGTAAAGTTCTCAGCAAGGCATTGCATAGGAAAAAAATGATTCTATCTGATTAAGAATTAATATCCAAATTGATATGATTAAGCAATATCTATTGCCTTTGAAACAAACATGTCTTCTATGACTAATATGGTTAGATTGATGTGATCTCTGTTACTTTCTCTGTAATTTAAGAATGTTTGGAGCATAGTTACGTTTCTTAGAGTGATCCCTTTTTGCTTGACATGTTAATTACCGAAGTTAAACACAGCTGTTTTTCATTTGTTTTGATCATGTTGTATCTTATATTTAGAAAAGTTTATTAGACTGGCATATTTCTTTGTACTCATCGCTTTGGTGATTTCTCTTTGATTTCATCATGACCATAAATGGAAGATTTGTTTTTGCTGGGATTCACTTATACTTTATTTTATCTTCAGCTCTCTGGGTTTTGCCTCAATTGTCTTTTACTCCTGTGATTCACAATGTGTCAGATAACAGAATTCTGTTGTGGACTGGTACACCCAAATCTGAAACAGAAGTCTTATCACTATATTATTCTTAGGTAGATTCTAGTAGAAACTTTTCTACTAGACCTCTGTCTTAAACAACTACACTGCGTGTGTTAGTATAATCACACCATTTGAGATGAGATACATGAACTTACCACTATGTCCTGTGTTCCTAGAAGCAAGTGGCACTTCAGTATCAGCAAGTGGAGTTGCTATACATTACTTTGAGATAAGATCTATGATAATCAATTTATGAAGAAGAAATATTTAAGTCGAATTACAATTTTAATTCTAAGTACCATAGTTCCCTTTTATGCCTGTATCAAGGACAGGCCAAAAATGTGCTCAATTTATAGATAGGAGTAAGTGTAATGTAGAGGAGAGAATGCAGAAGAATAAAACAAGAGAGAAATAAGCATACTATATCTGAAAGATTGACCATTGGACTCCAGTTATAGTTTCCACCATCTCATATTTCGTAAGTATTACATTATGGACCAGGACTATATCACAGGAAACATTGGAAGTTTCCTATGGTACAAATTATAATAGCAGATTTCATTCCATAAAGAACGTAAAAAATTATACTCATTTCTGCCCAGTGCCTGTGAGCTCTGAGTAAAGGACAGGAGTTATTTCAAGTGTCAGGCTTGGCTATTTTATCAGAAATTTTTCTAGATGAAAAACTAAAATGTTCTGTAACTTAAAAGGCTCTTCTTTATTTTTTGCGATAGCTTTGCAAAACAAAATAGACATGAGTGGAAACCAAATGATTCAGTGCGGAGCATTTGCCATAAAGAAGGCATCCTAATGACCAAGAGCATTAGAGTTGTCTGTATTTTACTTGTATTTCCACAGAAGATGTACTTGAGATCAATTTATCTCAATTAATATGAAGTTGTATAACCTAATAAACATGGAAAAAGAATTTAGGACTGTATGCCTTTTACATTTTGGGGATGTGTTGGTCATTTTAATTTATTTTCTTTCGTTTCTTTCATTAAATTTGTATTATTTGAAGTACTCATGGAAGTAAACCATGAATACTGATAATATTAACTTATCTTCTCCAAGTACTGCTAGTGAGTGAGGCCCATCTCCCTCCACATGCTGTGCTTCTTCATACTTACCAAGTTCAATTGGTACTGCACAAGTGCACAAGGATAGATGGCCATCCACTGAAGTTGAGTAATATAAAAGTGCTATGTCCACAAATTGATTCTCCTTCCTGAAATAGCTTTCCACTGCCAATAATTTTACCTATAGCCATGTGTGCTTCACAAGTAACCCTCCTTAAACCAACCTAGAAACTTGATTGTCTTGATCTTGTGTAGGTCCTGTACAAGTACCCTGTGTCCTTGTTAGCTGATATATGCAACAGCCAAGCCATGTCCACAGTTTCAGCACTGCCCAGCTCTAGCCCTTATCTTCTTCCTCCACTGCTTTGCCATAAGGTTCCATATACCTGGAAATGTGGGAGGTTAACGTAGATGACACATTTGCAGCTGAGTCAGTTGTAAACAGAACTTTGACCAGTTCCCAAAATCTTCTGTATAAAGCTTACTGGCCAAAGTTGAGAGCACATGCATTTATGAATACAAATATAAATATTTCAAAGAGAGTTTGATATCTTTACCATTTAGTCAAGCAGTAATAGTCCACAGCCCCACCTATCACACATTTTCCCTGTCTATGTTCTCCCTAATCATGAGCATTTGATCAGGTTTACAGTACAAGTATGACTCCTTCCAATGGAGTCAGTCTAATCAATCAATCAGAAAGCTGATATACATTCCCATAACCTCCAGACCTCTATTGAAATAGTGCTCAAACCTTTGCAAGTAGATCAATTCTAGATGAGATCTCTGATTCCTTTTCTTCTCTAGAAGCCTTCATCGTACCTTCTGGTACTATGTCAGCATCCATAGGGACAAATGTTTTGGCTAAGTTCAATATTTGTTTCTTCACATTCTGAATCGAAAGTGAGTGGTGTCTTCAACACCAACACCATATCATCTAATTACTATGGATCATCCAAGAGCAATACAAATTTCCTGTTTTGAGTATCTCTGGGGACTTCCCAGGAAACAGATTGTAAGGGATGGTCCATAGCTGATGCTGAGATTTATTTTCATTTAACAACTCATAAGTACTGATAGCAACTTGTCCACATGTATGGATACTTATTTTCAAAACCACTTTTTAAAATTATATTTTTATAGTCCAGTCATTCCCCTCTCCCTGTTCCATTTCTTACAATTCCTCATCCTATTCCCTCTTCCCCCTCTCTCCAAGTGGATGTCTCCCCCCATTCCCTTGCTGTCATGTATCTACACACCTCGAGAGGATTAGATGAATCTTCTCACACTAAGGCCAGACTCAGCAGTTCTCTGCTATATATGTGTCATGGAACTCAGATCAGCATCTATAAGATGCCTGGTTGATGGCTAAGTGTCTAAGAGATCTCAGGGGTCTGGGTTAGTTGAGACTGCAAGTCTTCCTATGGGGTTGCCCTCCTCCTCAGCTTTTTACAGCCTTACCTTAAATCAGCCACAGGGGTCCATGACTTCAGTTCATTTATTGGGTATAAGTATCAGCGTCTGACTCAGTAAGCAGCTAGTTCAGCCTCTCAGAGGACAGCCATACTAGGCTCCTGTCTGTAAGCACAGCATAGCACCAGTAACAGTGTCAATCAAGCCTTGGAGCCTCCCCTTCAGATGGATTCCAAGTTCGGCCTGGACCTCCTTTCCTAAGTCTCCTCTCACTTTTTGTCCCTGAAGTTCTTTCAGACAGCAACAATTTTGAGTCAGAGGTTTTGACTGTGGGATGGCAACCCCATCCTTCCACGTAATGCCTTGTCTTTCTACTGGAAGTGGACTCTACAAGTTTCCTCTCCCCACTATTGGGCATTTCATCTAAGGTCCCTCCATTTGACTCATACGAATCTCTCACCTCCCAAGTGCCTGGTACTTTCTAGAGGGCCTCCCTACTCCCAATCCCTGAAGTTGCATATTTCAATTCATTTTGATGTCCCTCAGGGCTCTTCTCCTGTGTCCCTCCAGACTCCCCATACCTGATTATGATTTCCTTTCCCCTCCCCTTCCCCTTTATCACTATTTCCCTCCCTCACTCTGTCTCTAGTGATGATTTTCTTCTCCCTCCCAAGTGGGATTGATCATTCTCACTTAGGCCCTTTTGCTTCTTGAGTTCCATGGATTATATTGTAGGTATTCTCTACTTTTTGGCTAATAGCCACTGATTAGTGAGTGCATAACACACATGTTCTTTTGGGTCTGAATTACATCACTCAGGATGATATTTTCTAGTTACATTCATTTGCCAGCAAGACTCACAATGTACTTTTTCTTAATATTTGAGTAATATTCCATGTGTAAATGAACCACCTTTTCTGAATCCATTCTTCATTTGAGGAACATCTGTGATTATCATTCTGATTTTAATAAGATAGAGCATTTCAAATTAGCTATAATTTGAGGATTCTTGATATCTAAACATAAAACAATTTAAAATGTTTATTTGCCATTTATATGTTCTTTTTTGAGAACATATGTTTATGTCTGAACCATTTATTGATTGATAATTTGGGTATTTTCTATGATCAAGATTTACAATTATTTATGTATATTATATATTGATTCCCTGTCTAAAATATAGCTGGTAAGTATTTAATTGAGTAAATTGATTGTTTACTTTATTGATAGTTTCCTTAGTAATGCAGAAATATTTAACAAGGTTAACAAAGAACTAAACTGGAAAAAGAAACAGCTTATTCAATTCTTGGTGCTTGAAAATCCAGATTGCCATGGGCAGAAAAATAAAATTTAAATGCATATCTCTCACATTACAAAAGTGTCAAACTAAATATATTTTATGGATAGTGCTGTTATCAATGTAATTTTTTACAATCTTTAAGTATGGAATTGAAATCATTATTTAAACATGTACTCGAGATAATTATATCATTCCAGAGCTATAATTATCAGAATTGGAAAACACATTATTCTTATCAAAACTAATGGAAGGTATTCAGAAGAGAATAACCTATTCCTCTCACTGATTTCTTGGATTTTCAAATATTGATGCTTCCAGTATTCTGAAAATCTAATTGTTCAGTTTTACTCATTTACTCATGATTTAAGAGGCATCAATATATTGGAATATATGTAGCTTACACCACCCATGATGAAACTTCAGAGGTAAAGAGATTAAGTGATATTATTGTGCATATACTCCCTTCATCCCCACAACAAACTGCTTAGATTTATGGATTATTATTTGTTACCATCCTCCAGTACAATAGTTCACTGGCAAACAACAGAAACGCTTGTCCACTTATTCTAGAAAATCATTCTACAGTCAAGTTTTGGGCTGACTTGATTAATCCTGAGGGCCAGCAGAAATAATCTATCCTATGTCTCTGCCATAGTAATTTCTGATTTGCTAGAACAATGTGATCTAAGTACTTTGTATTTGTTCCCTTCCTTCAGTCAAACAAGAATAGAATACTTTCTGTAACCATGATATGAAAGTACTTCAAGATACTTTGGATGTCTTCTCCTATCCTCCCTGAATCTCCAAAATTGACTTGTTCCATTAGTTTGCCTCTCTATTTCTGCTGCTGACAGAGCAGACATTGTATTTTTTGAGGTGGGTAGTACTTTTCAAAATCTTTTGGTATCTCTGAGAGAGTTTTTACAATGATGTTCATCCCTGTCTCTGTGCTTAAACGGGATAGTTATTTGGACTTTGTATAATTATTTTCTGTGTTATACACTATGTAATATTGTTCACTAATTCACTGTTTATTGTTTAATTTACTTTTTAGTAGACACACTGCTTTAAATAAACTGAACATTCTCTATACTGTGGTTTTTTTATTCATTCATAGTTTGAACTATTAGAGTGAATTGCACTGTATATCTTTCAAATTGTAACTAAAAAGAGATTTACTGATTCATAAAATTAAAACTATATAACCAAGATTTTCTCTATTAGAATCCAAAAAAAATCTGTAGTCATATTTTCTCTACAGATACTTTACAACCAAGCCCCCATGCTACTAATTAAACATATTATTATATAAATTTAGAATCTCTTATGGTAACTCATGAAATATAATAGATTTTTAGCAAAATAACAGTGAGATTTATAGGATTTCCATAAGTGTGTGGGTTCATAATGGAGCTCAAAGAGAATTTTCTTCCATATCTACTAAATAGGTTGTATTAAGGCAGCTTGATGGGCCATTAACTAATATGTTGCCTGTCAAAATCAACGACCTAAGGATCCTGGGAACACACATGACAGAAGTAGGGGATGGACATTAGCAAATTATATTCTGACTACCACAAGTGTATCCCGGCAGGCAATTCCACATGTGCAAGCACACAAACACAGTTATAAATGTTTTTGTTGGCTGTATTTGACTTTTAAAAACAAAACAAAGCATGAACTTTTATTATTCTCTCAGATATTATATCCCAGCTGCAGTTGTACTTTCCTCTATTCATTTTGTTCCCTCCTGTTATCCCCCCGCCACACACACACACACACACACACACACACACACACACACACACACAGATCCACTCCTTCTCTGTTTCCCTTCAAAAAGAAAAGAGCAAGTCCTCCAGGATATTCACTAAATCTGGCTTAATATTATGGCCGGCTACAAATCCTCATATCAATGGTGGATGAGGCAAACCAGTAGAATAAAAGGGTCCCAAGTACAGGCAAAAACAAAATATAGTGAATTGTGATATTGATTTTATATATATATAATGATAGCTAAAACAGAGTTACACATTCATAAAAATAAAACTATGAAGTATGTTTATATTTGGAGTTGTACACTAACTCCTATGCCACAAGAACACCAAGCTAAATTATGAGCAGAGGATCTAGCTTAGACACATATGGGGCTTGTGCTTGTCTTCAGTCCCTGTGAGCATCTATGAATCATGCTTAGTGGATTCTGTCTTCTATGTTCCCCTTGTGTCCTCAAATATTCTGGCTTCTACAATCATTTTGATCCTATTTCTTCAGAGTTTCCCTGACTTTACCTAGTGCTTGTCAACTGCTCCTCCAATTGCTGGATGACACCCATCTGATCACAATTGAGCTAGTCACTGATCTATGTGTCTTAGAATATCATTATGAATCATTTTATTGAGTTTTTTTTTTTTTTTTTTTTTTTTTAATTTTCCGAGACAGGCTTTCTCTGTGCGCCCTGGCTGTACTGGAATTCACTTTGTAGAGCAGGCTGGCCTCGAACTCAGAAATTTGCCTGCCTCTGCCTCCCAAGTGCTGGGATTAAAGGTGTGCACCACCATGCCTGGCTTCATTGAGATTTTATTATTAATTTATTAATTAATTTATTAATTTGTTCACATCCTAAAGGCTATTTCTCCTCTCTGTACCTCCCTCACTAAGTCTCTCCCTTAAGCATCTTCCATTCTCCACTGAATGGGTTGACTGCCTTTGGATATTTCCATCCTACTGTATATCAAGTCTCAGCCTGATTAAGTATATCTTCTCCCACCAAGGCCAGACATGTCAGCTATGAAGGCTGAGCTGACTGACTGTTTCATATGTATCAGGGCTTCTTTATAGCCTATGTATGTCCTTTGGATGGTGGCTCAGACTCAGAGAGCTATCAGAGTTCAGCACTTTTTGTCTTCCTGTGGGGTCTACTTCAGGAACTTTGATCTTTCCCCCTTCTCTTCAATAAATGTCCCTGACCTCCATTTAATGTTACTATGGACAATCACACCTTTTTTGATGTCATTATGTAACATAACCAACTGGATCTCACAGGCCACATAGTCATGGATCATCCCCAATTCTAATGGCCAATGCCCACCCATCCCCAACTGACATCAAAATACCTGACACTATATTGTTGGCCTGGCTGTCTGAAGTCAATATCTGAGTGTACCATTGTCCCATTTTGGAACCTAAGCTTTCTGCTCTCAAGAAACTGGTCATGGAACAATTAGCTTTGGGTCATTTGGTACCCTTGACCAGCAGATATAATATTCCCATTGTAATCATGTAAAAGAAGTCATGGAAATGCAGGTTTCAACAGGATCTGAGAGCCATTAATGAACATATTTTTAAAAAGTGGGGACTATACAAGTGGAACTGCCTCTTCGTAGTGCTATCCTACCCAAGTACCATGTGATGATCCTAGATATTAAGGATTTTTTTTCCAGATACTTCTGGTTCCCCAGGTTAGATGCCATTTTGCCTTCACCATAATGAAACCTAACATAAAAAAACAAATAAAAGATATCAGTCTAAATATTTTCTTCTGGGCATGGAAAATAGCTAGATCATTTGTCAGTTATATGTTGCTGAAGTCATAGATGGCCTGTACAAGGATATTGTTGTAATACATTAGATAGATGATATTACCCATTTATATACCTTAGTCTGCCTGATCTTGAAAGGGTGTCCTCTCAATTGCTGTTTAACTTGGAAAAATCAAAAGTTGATCCTGAAAAGATTCAGAGAATTCCCCCATATGCTATTCTATTCCTGACAATATTAAGCCCCTGGCCTTCTCCATCATGGCAAAAGAACTCTTCTCCCTTGTGGAACTACAATTGTGCGGCTCAAACTTTTCCTGCCTATTCTGGACCAGATGAGGCACTGCTTCTCTCTCTTGGAGGTGTCTAGTAGCCCCTCACCCAGGGTTAAACTAATATCTGAGACTAGCAGATATTATAAAAATCTACAATTTCTATAGTAGGAATGCCTACTATAAAAAGTTATGGCAATCCTTTCTGTATTGACTCTAGAAAGCCATGATCCAGGGAAACCCCTCTTGGCCATATTTCTATGGTCAGTTGAAATGGTCCTAGGGGTGTTAATGGAAAAATGGGCTGATCATGTGGTTATACCAGACCCACTCTGATTTACGTCTGGTTACTTCAAAGTTTGAGATGATCTTCCACCTTGCCCTTAAGACAAGAGGCTTAGCAAGGAGATCTTATAACAGGAAACCAGACAAAATAATTCTCCCTATCTCCTGAGGATAATCTCCATCATTATGGGCAAATTCCATCAGCTTTCAAGAAATGGTGGCAGTGTCAACCATTATCCAGTGTCATTGAATAATTATATGTATATGTCATCAGATAAGTATTCTATTTCTTTGTTGCCACTGTCTGGTACAATTAAACCTCATAGCATATCTAGCTCTCAGCCTAATCCCAAGGAAACTATGACCCTTTTATTTTTATGATAATAAAGCCAAATATGGAGTTCTTATCCAAAGACCAGGGAAAAATGGCACAATTCACATTATTCCCTAATCCTGGCTTAGTGCTATTAGGTGAACTATTTGTACTCCTGAAAATTTTTTGAGTGTTGCCAACAGAAGCCAGTTAATATTTTATCAGATAGCCAATATGCAGTACAAGCTCATGGTACCCTGTCCTTCACTATATTCAAGAGCAGTGCAACCCTATAAATGTTTGAATGCTATTTATCCAGAATCCTCTCTAGAATGCACCTTCCTATCTCATCTCACACATAAGATCGCATTCTAGGTTTCCTCACATATTAGCAGAAGAAAATGAAAAAAAAAAAAAAAAAAAAAAAAAAAAAAAAAAAAAAAAAAAAAAAAAAAAAAAAAAAAAAAAAAAAAAAAAAAAAAAAAAAAAAAAAAAAAAAAAAAAAAAAAAAAAAAAAAAAAAAAAAAAAACTAATGTCATGACTATAGTTGTAGATGTGGATTTGCTAGAACAAGCCAGAATACTACACCTGCAATTTCACCAAAAGCTCTTGCCTGAATTGCCTATGTCACAATGTAAACATCTTACAAAGTCCTGCACAATGTGCATACACCTCTTGCACCATTGAGGCCCCTTGGCAGATCAGGAGTTAACATTAGAGGTATACTCCCCAATGCAATCTGGCAATGTTTGTTACTTATTACCCACTCTTTGCCACTCTAAGGTATGTATATGTTATGATAGATACTTGCTAAGTTTTCTTGTATGTGGTGGCCATGGCAGGTAAAAAGGCCTCTCATGCTAATAAGGCCATGGAATCAGCAATGCTGGTAATGGGGAGTACTTTGGACACTCAAAACTCACAATAGACCTACCTACTCATCTCTTCCATTCAGCACTTTCTTATCCCCATGAAGGATCTATCACTCCTTTGGGATATACTATTATCATCAAGGCCAAGCAATCATAGAAAAAGCAAATCATTCCTTGAAGTGAGCACTTACTCGGGTTACCTCTCCAGAACCTAAAAGTGATCCATGTTGCAGGAAATATTAAAAAAAATAAATAAACCTTTCAACTCTCAGTGGGCCTGTTCCTGTGCTCCTGCCAACATCAACAACTCTCTAGAGTTAGCCCCTGTGCCATTTGATCTCACTTGCTTGGTCTTTCAGCCCACCAACTCACTAGCCCTGCTAGGCAATATAGCTCCCATCAGGCCATCTCTTAGAGGGGCCTCCCACCCCCGAATTCCTCTGGCTGTCACACAACAACACAGGCACCCCTGGTTAGCCATCTCAATACCTAACTACACATTAAAATAAAAAAAAATTAATGCTTAATTAGTCAATCAGATTTATATATCGGTGATAACACAATTTACAAGGTGCCAATACAATAATTTCAGAGCCAAATGATAATGATAAAGCTTTAACACAATTATTCTAACCTTTTGATATCACCACATCAGCCTCCATTCTGGTTCTCCCTCTCTTCTTCAGACCTCTCTCTCTGTCTCAACTTCTTGTTCCACCTCCCTTCTTCTGTCCAATCACAAGCCTACTTCTGCCCTAATGTGATTGCATGTAGGGCCATGATAGGCAGCCTAATTTGCTTGAATGAGGCTTGTACCTGTGACCAAGTAGAAATCTCTACAAGTGATGGAAAAGTGAGCCACATTCCCAGACTCAGGTGCCTGACACCACAGAGCCCCAAACTCCATAACTCTGTGACTACAAGTCACACAGACAATGTCCCAAGCTTTCAGCATTCTGGCTAGACTCCACCCCTACAGTTACCTGACTATAGCCAGATATGCTCTACCCCACAGTTCCCTGATAGCCTAGCTCAATATAAAAGGGGCTGCTTGGCCCCTCCTTGCTCTCTTTAAGCTCTTACCCTTTCTTACTCTCCTCTCTAGCCCTCCTTCTCTCTCTTGCTTCTCCCCTCTCTCCATGTGGCCATGGCCAGCCTCTCTCCCTCTTACTACATTCTCTCTTTCTCCCTGCCTTTCTACAATAAAGCTCTAAAACCAGTCTGTCTCTGCTCATCAAGGCCCACTGTGCTTGAATGATGGGATAGGCTCTCCCCCTAACAATCCACATCTATCCTCCCTCTGGAAGGCCTTCCTACTTTCCAGCCATGGATTGGACCATGGACTCTTGTCTGAGTAAGAACCACCAAGCACCTCCCTCTCCTCTTACCCTTTCCTCGCTTTGTCCTCGGGGCTGACTAAGCTTTCCCCCGGGGCCACCATTCTGTTCTCAGATCTTCTGTGGTGTCCAGCAGTGTCTGGATGCCCAAGGCTGAGAACCTGGTACCTAATACTGCCCCTTGTCTACCACCCACCAAGCTAGGATTCTGTGGCTTCTCACAGCCCGACATACACTCAGGAGCCAGGGCCACTTGGAAAGTGTGTGGCAGTCCTTCCATGTCCGCCCTCGCAGAGCACTGGAACTCTGGCTTTATTCCCTCACACCCAATGCCCCACAGTTAGACAGAAAAAAAAAATCTTGCAATGTTTTCATACCTAGCATTGTTGGAAGTTGTTTTTCATGTAAACTTTCTTTACTTCCATGAAAAAAGGTTTAGCCCTGCTTACAAACAATAGGCATTTTCCCCCCTGAGGGACACTTTTCTACTGTTGGTTAGATGGGGGGGACTCAATAACCTCTCAATGCCAGCTGCTTGCTCTGCTTCTGATAAGGGGGTGAGGTTATGTTTGTGTTTTCCCCAAGAAGCCAGTTTGCCAATATGGGTGCCCTTGTGAGATATTCACCTGGTCATGGACGAGAGCAGAATGAAGAAGCCAGAAGAAGAGCAGGGCCAAGAGACATAATGTACATATTGTTTTTATTAATTTTTCTTCAGCCTAAGTGGGTAGATAAGCTCTGGGTTTTGGTGCTCCCTCCTCATATTCTTTGGCCTGTGGTAGGTAACTTTCCAATCTACCCTGTTCTTTTCACTTCCAATTTGAGTTTGGGTTTGGTGTTCATGAACTTAGTCACTACTACAGGACAATTAGAAGGCACCTGGCCCACAGAGGAAATTCTCTACTTTACCACCAATGTCTCTTTTGTTAACCCTTGTATCCAACTATACAATATGACATTGAGAGACTTTCATGATAATCTAAACTATGACATCATGTTTGGCATGTAACTTCTGATTACAATTCACCAAAAGATCCCTCAAGCATATCACATCCATCCCTGCCTCACTGTCCAAGAGTCCCTCAAATGCCTACTTTCCTGGGACTTCCTATACCTTGGGAGCACTTCCAGCCTGAAATAGGTATAAAATTGACTAGGGACTATTCTATATTGTTATCTAACCTCACACTTGGCATGTAGAGGTTTACCTTACATGAAACATCTATTACTACCTGTCTTAACAGGAATCCCATTAGATTGCAATTTGACCCCATTATGAGCAATTGAGATTCATGTGGCTCTGTAATTGTCTTCATTTACACCCCCTTACTCTCTTAAAAAGCTGACCATCTCATAAATTGGACTACTTCCATATAATGAGGACTGGGGTGATGCCCTGTTAATGTGACTATTGGCAGCCAGGTTGGCTGGAAAGCCACCCCAATCTGTGTTTGACCTCCCTCTTTCTTTCTAGTAACCAATATCTCTATCATCAGAGACAGCCTGAACTGCTTTAATGAAAAATATGTCTATCGACCACCTGCTGAATGTGATATTCAATAATGTCTATCCTGATGATTGAATCTGCCACCATTTGACTGCCTGTGGTAAATAATACTCACTTTCATGCCATCACTCTGATAGCCCAGAATAACTTATAACCCATAAACCAGGGAAGGAGATATTTAGGTATTGCTGCTGTCTCATTGTAGCCATCATTGCAGACATGCCCGGGCAATAATAGCTGCTGTTGCCTTGATGTAGACAGCTTCTCTAGCAGAGACTGTCAATGTGGTAGGCTCTAAGTCAGCATAGGTGCTTCTTAGGCACAGGAGGTACTAAATCAACATCTTTCTCATGCCATCCATATTTTCAACAACAGATTGACTTACTGACAAAAGAGCTGGCCCTTGTTAGGGACAGGTCTCCATTGGCATGTGCCTTCAGGTTTCACTCAATCTGCCTAACCCTTTACCAGGTATATAATCCCACCAAAGCCCAACCACAGTTGGCTGGATATCCTAAAGCTACTTGGTTAGACAAATTCCTTAACTATTCTGTGCTGGTAAGAAGAATATAGCCAACCTCGATGCGACCAGGGTATCTACGCTCTTTCTAGATGCTGATTCTTGGGAAAAGTATGGGACAATATTAAGAGGTTGTTTGACCCCTCATAGACAGCTGCTTTTGCTATGATGGGAGGAATTGTCATACAATTATTTTGTGTAGGTATCTCACACAGGATATCTCCAGGCAGTGCTTCATAAATAAGGTGACATTCCAGGTGCTGACAGCTTTTGAAAACCCCAATTGCTGTCCCTTAAGGAAGTCATCAAAGTCAGAGTGGCAGAGATCCATGAGACTATCATGTAGACTGTTCCTCATTGTTCCCTGTGTTACATGCCTAGAGAGTGATATTTCTTTGAGGGCTGATAGTCAATGAGAGGTAAGATACTAGAAGACAGGAAAACCTAAGACAGGCACAGTCCAGTAGACTGGAAATCCTCTGAGTTGGGGGTCAACCACATCAAGACAATAGCATCATACCTCCCACTAGGTTGTCAGGATCTAAAAACAAAGGGATGGAAATGTAGGAGGAACAGAATGGCCACCTCTGCATAAATGCCAGGGGCAACACAGCCTCAAAAGCATCTCCTGCAGAAGAACCTAGGTGAGGACTGCTGGAGAGACTAAGAATTGTTGACACAGACAATACCAGCCAATCAAAAACTGCTGTTTAGAAGATATGCTTTCTTGGGACCAGTGGGGTAAGGATGGAGTATACTAAAGGAGCTTTCGGCAGCATTCAGACAAGCTTACTATGACATTTCTCATACTGCTTCCCCAGTCTGTGCCATTGATTCCAAGCCACTTCATTTCTAACCCCCAAAGGGAAGTAGGATTAGGCAGTGTATAGTCCAGAGAACTGGTGGCAGGGTACAGTACTAAATAGATAATTATCAACAGAGGAATTATGAATTCTAGAGAAGCACTTAAATATTTGCTCAATATCCTTAGTCATCATGGAAATACATATCAAAACAACAAAGAGATTCTACCTCAAACCAATCTGAATGCCTAAGGTAAAAAGTCAAGTGACAGCACATGCTGGTAAGGATGTGGAAAAAGGGGAACACTCTTCCATAGCTGGTTTGCTGGCAAACTTGTACAACTCTTCTGAAAATCAATCTGGCAGTTTTGTAGAAAACTGAAAATAGTTTTACCTAAAGACACAGCTATACCACTCTTGGGCATATACCCAAAAGATGTTCTACCATTCTACAAGGACAAACTCAGCTATGCTAATAGCATGTCTATTTGTAGTAACCAAAAACTGGAAACAACACAGATGTTCCTCAAATAAAGAATTGATACAGAAAATATGTTACATTTACACACTGGAATACTATTCAGCCATTAAACACAAGAATATCATTAATTTTGCAGACAAATGGATGGAACAAAAAACATCATCCTGAGTTAGGTGACCCAGAACCAAAAGGACATACATGGTTTATACTCACTGATAAGTGGATACCAGTCATAATATAATATACAGAAAACCCATGATAGACCCCACACTCCAAATGAAGTTAAACCAGAAGGAAGGCTAAAGCAAAGATGCTTAAATCTCAGAGTTGGAAACAAAATAATCATAGGAGACAGAGGGAAAGAGGAAAAATGGTGGTAAATATAGCTTCTTAAATGACAAATGCTATTTATATTCCTCAAAAAACTGTAAGAGTGTGTCTGTATATAACTTCTGGGAACCTGCCTCCAATTGGTTCTTGTTGGTAAATAAAGAAATCAACAGTCAATAGCTGAAAGGGACAGACAAAGACAGGATTTATAAGATTTTCCAGGCTTGGGATTACAAACAGTTGGAGAAGAGGGAGACCTGCCATGCTGAGAGAGGGTGGAGGAGAGGAGAGACACCTTTCCAGTGAAGAATACAGCACAGAGAGGCACAGCCTCCATGTGAAGGTGCTGGGAGATCATGGCTTAGAGGAGTGCCCAACTAGGTATAGAGCAGCCAAGACAGAATATAGAATTTAGTAAGTAATAACTCAGAATTATCAGTGAAGTTTAGGGAGTGGCCCAACTATTGTGCTGACTAAGGCATATTAATATTTAAAGCCTGTGTAAATGCCTTCTATCCAGAAACATAAATCATTGGGACGACAACCTTTTCTCTCCCTCGGGAATTATTAAATAATATATATTTCTGCAGGTAGAGGGGAGGGAGATGGGAATGGTGAGGCAGGGAGAGACAGTAGAGAGGCCTGAGGGCCAGGGAATGAATGGAATTGAACAGCTGCTGGGGATGGGGACATAAGGGAATTCTCTGGGAAGACCCAGAGACCTAGGAGGTTTTTGTTGTTGTTGTTGTTGTTGTTGTTGTTTTGTTTTTGTTTTTGTTGTTGTTGTTGTTTACTTGTTGGTTATATTGGTTCTATCCTGGATCTTTGGGGGGTCATTCCTCTGGCCATCCAGGCAGTGTAACGCAAGGGCATGGCCTGGGCATCAAGTTCGACTAGCTCAATGATTGGCTACTCCTCGATTTTCTGCAACATCATTTCCCCAGCACATCTTGCAGGTGTTCTAGGTTATGGCTGGGTGGATGCCCTTATCCCACTGTTAGGAACCTTGCTTGGCTATAGTAGACGGCAAGTTCTGTCTCCATAGCCTCCATTAGTAGGAAATTTCACTAGGTTACCTCTCATAGGTTTTCACTGCTCTAAATTTTCACAAATACCCTTCAATTCCAATATTCTTTCCCTCCATTCCTCACAAGCTTCTTACCTAATGCTCCTTGCTTGCATTCCCACATGCCCCTAGACTACCCTCAAATTATATTCTATTTCCCTTCTCAGGAAGAATCATATATCATCTTTTGAGCCCTTCTTGTTAGCCTCTCTGGGTCTGTAGACTATAGAATGATTACATTTTAATGATAATATATTTTAAAAAAAGAAAAAAGGAAAACAAAAGAATATACCTTCTTCTCAGGTATCAACATACCAGGACCTCAGGGTATTAAAAGAAGCTATGATAAATACTTACAATTGAATATTTCTGTGTCTGGGTAAGTTCACTCAAGATTATCTTTTCTAGTTCAATCCTGTTGTGTGAAAATTTCATGTTGTCATTGTTTTAATAATTGTATAATACTCTATTGTGTAAATGCATCACATTTCTTTATTCATTCTTTTGTTGAGGGACACCTAGGTTATTTCCAGCTTTTGGAAATTATTTAAAAAGATGAAATTAATATGGTAGGAACAATATTTTTTGTGGTATTTTGGAACATCCTTTAGGTATATCCCAAAGAGTGGATTATGGGTCGTGAGGTAGATCAATTTATGGTTTTTTGAGGGACTGCCATATTGACTTCCTCAATGACTATACTACTCTTACACTCCCACCAGCAAAGGTGGCATGTCCCCTTTGCTCTACATCCTTGCTAGTATGAGCAATCACTTATGCTTTTGATGTTAGATGGAATATCAAAATTTGGTTTGCATTTTCCTGATGTCTAATAATGTTAAATATTTTGTTAAATGTTCCTCAGTCATTAGCCATCCTCTATGTTTAGATCCATTTTTAAAAGGATTATTGGGTTTGTTGATGGCTAGTATTTTTTTTTTGTTTGTATTTTAGATATTAGCCCTCTGATGTGGAATTAATTAGTGAATATCTTTTACTATATGCAAGTTTCTGCTTTGTTCTATTGCCAGTATCCTTTGCTTTATAGAAACTTTTTAGTTTCATGAGGTCCCATTCATTGATCATTGTGTGTGTGTGTGTGTCTGTGAGTGTGTGCTTGGGCTATTTGTGTTTTATTTAGGAAGTTGTCTCCAGTACCATTCAGGTCAGCACTACATTGACCTTTCTATGCAATTAGTTTCAATTCATCTGCTTTTATATTGAGGTCCATGATCAACATGGACTTGTATCTTGTGCAAGGTGAGAGATTCAGATCAAATTTTCACTACATCATATATTGAAGATGCTTTTTTATTTTTATTTTGTTGGTTCTGGATTCTTTACAAAAAAAAAAAAAAAAAAAAAAAAAAAAAAAAAAAAAAAAAAAGACAGGTTTCCAGAGGTGTGTGCATTTAAAATTTTTATCTTCCCTTAGATTACATTGATCACCCTATTTGCTTTTATGAACCAGGCAGATTTTGTTACTATACCCTTCCAATACATGCATCACAGATAGTGAAAACTTTTTGTTGTTCTTGTTGTTGTTGAGGCAGGGTTTTTCTATGTAGCCCGGGCTGTCCTAGAAATCAGTCTATAGACCAGGATGGCCTTGAATGCAGAAACCCACCTGCCTCTCCCTCCCAAGTGCTGGGATTAAAGGTGAGCACCACTACTGCTCAGTTCAGTGATAACTCTTGATGTTCTTTTACTTGACAGGACACATCTATTTGATATCCTAGGCAGTTCTGTTTTCTTGTATGAAGTTGAATATTGTTCATTCAATATTGAAAAAGAATTGTGCTAAAATTTTGATGGGGATTATGTTGAAGTTGTACAATGCTTTTTGCAATATGGTCACTTTTACTACACTATTCCTACTGATACGTGAACATGGGAATTTTTTTTCATGTTTGATATCGTCAATTTCTTTCTTCAAATATGTATTTTAATGTTTGTATGAGATCTCTCCAATATGTATGTAGTAACCTGGTGCTATGAATTTTCATCTTAGCACTACTAATCTACAGATTCAATGCAATGTCCATCAAAATTCCAACTCAATTCTTCACTGAGTTAGAAAGGGCAATTTGCAAATTCATCTGGAATAATAAAAAACCTAGAATAGCAAAAACTATTCTCAACAATAAAAGAACCTCTGGTGGAATCACCATGCCTGAGCTCAAGCTATACTACAGAGCAATTGTGATAATAACTGCATGGTACCATTACAGCAACAGACAGGTAGATCAATGGAATAGAATTGAAGACCCAGAAATTAACTCACACACCTATGGTCACTTGATTTTTGACAAAGGACCTAAAACCCACCAGTGGAAAAAAGGCAGCATTTTCAACAAATGGTGCTGGCACAACTGGCAGTTATCATGCAGAAGAATGCGAATTGATCCATTCTTATCTCCTTGTACAAAGCTCAAGTCTAAATAGATCAAAGACCTCCAGATAAAACCAGAGATACTGAAATTTATAGAGGAGAAAGTGGGGGGGGGAAACCTCGAAGATATGGGCACAAGGGAAAAATTCCTAAACAGAACAGCAATGGCCTGTGCTGTAAGATCAAGAATTGACTAATGGAACCTTATAAAATTGCAAAGCTTCTGTAAGCAAAAGATACTGTCAATAAGACAAAAAGGCCACCAACAGATTGGGAAAGGATTTTTACCAATCCTAAATCTGATAGGGGACTAATATCAAATATATGCAAAGATCTCAAGAAGCTGGACTTCAGAAATTCAAATAGCCCCATTAAAAATGGGGTACAGTCAAATGCTCTACCTAGGAACAACAATATGAACTAACCAGAACTCCAGAACTCGTGTCTCTAGCTCCATATGTAGCAGAAGATGGCCTGATCGGTCATCATTGGAGGAGAGGCCCCTTGGTATTGCAATCTTTTTATGCCCAGTACAGGGGAAAACCTGGGCCAATAGGTACTAGGGGTGAGCAGGGGAACAAGGTGGTGGGAGGGTGGAGGGAACTTTTGGGATAGCATTTGAAATGTAAATTAAGAGAATATCTTATAAAATATAAATAAATAAAATAAAAATGGGGTACAGATCTAAACAAAGAATTCTCAAGTGAGGAATACTGAATGACAGAGAAGCATCTGGAAAAATGTTCAACATCCTTAATCATCAGAGAAATGCAAATCAAAACAACCTTTAGATTCTACCTCACTCCAGGCAGAATTGCTAAGATCAAAAACTCAGATGACAACAGATGCAGGCGAGGATGGGGAGAAAGAGGATCACTCCTCCATTGTTGGAGGGATTGCAAGCTGGTACAACCACTCTGGAAATCAGTCTGGAGGTTCCTCAGAAAATTGGACATAGTACTACCAGAAGATCCAGAAATACCTCTACTGGGCATATACCCAGAAGATGTTCCAACTGGTAATAAGAACACATGTTCCACTATGTTCATAGCAACCTTGTGTATAATAACTAGAAGCTGGAAAGAACCTAGATGTCCCTCAACAGAGGAATGTATACAGAAAATGTGGTACATTTAAACAATGGAGTACTACTCAGCTATTAAAAACAATGAATTTATGAAATTCTTAGGCAAATGGATAGATCCGGAGGTAACCCAATCACAAAAGAAGTCACTCAGAGACTTATGCACTCACTGATAATGGATATTAGCTCAGAACTTAGAATATCAAAGATACAACTTGCAAAACACAAGATAAGCAAGAAGAATGAAGACCAAGTTATGGATACTTCATCCCTTCTTAGAATAGAGAACAAAACACCCATGAAAGGAGTTAAAGAGACAAAGATTGGAGCTAAGATGAAAGGATGGATTACCCCACACGGGGATCATCCCATAATCAGTCACCAAACCCAGACACTATTGCATATGCCAGAAAGATTTTGCTGAAAGGACCCTGATATAACTATCTCAAATGAGGCTATGCCAGTGCCTGGCAAATACAGTAGGGGATGCTCATAGTCATCTATAGGATGGAACACAGGGCCCCCAATGGAGGAGATAGAGAAATTACCCAAGGACCTGAAGGGGTCTACCACCCTTTAGGTGGAACAACAATATGAACTTACCAGTACCTCCAGAGCTAGTGTCTCTAGATGCATATGTAGCAGAAGATGGCCTAGTCGGCCATCATTGGGAAGAGAGTCCCCTTGGCTTCTAAACTTTATATGCCCCAGTACAGGGGATTGCCAGGGCCAAGAAGTGAGAGTGAGTGTTTAGGGGAGCAAGGTGGTGGTGGGGGGATGGTATAGGGAACTTTCAGGATAGCATTTAAAATGTAAATAAAGAAAATATCTAATAAATATAAAAAAATAAAATAAAATACATTTTAATATAATTAAACTAAACTAGAACATTAAAACACACACACAAATGCCTAAATAGATAGTTTAATTTACAATAATTGTTTAGGAGTCATTTGTTATATAAAATTAAACAATAAAAACTGTGACAAAATACATCTATTTTCTCCCACAACAAACCCAGTTTCTAAATAATCCTTTGATATCCAGTTTTGATGTCGATTATTATTCATTATCTTTTCTATGTTGAATTTTCTAACCCTACAAGGCAAATTTCCAATAGACCTTAACATGTTTCCCTTTCATTTAAGAGGGATAAATGCTCCAGCATGCATGCTGATGTAAATTAATTTCATTTAAATGCTCTCAGGCTAGCTCTCTGCAAGTGTAAATACTCCTACTGCAAATGTTGTTGTCAAAGGTTTTTTATCACTAGCAGGAACTCTGACTAGATTATGAGAAAATACCAAAGCACTAATAAAAAAATATATAATCTCCTTTCTCTATCACATTATCCAAAATATCAGCCACACCATCACATTAACAAGAAAATCTATCCACTTTCCAGGAAGGTTTTCTACATAGCGTTGTACTAATGTCAAGTGATGGAAAGATGATCACTTCTAATGAGCGATATTAAGTCCCAGAACAGGTTTGTGAATGATGATGAGTCTTGCACACACAGCAGGGAATTCATAACTGGAAAGTGAATCCTGAGGCAGCCTTGAAGTCTCTTTCCAAGATACATATATAATAAACAATAGATACACTATTTAACAGTTTAGCCAACTTTCTATTACATCAATAATCTTATTCAACATTTTATATTTTAATACATATTTAGAACTTCAATTTGAATTTAAAATTTGCCTAAATATCTCATTGATAAATAACTTACATAATGTAGGATACTATAGTTTTCTTGTGAAATTTTATGAGTTTTATCAAGTGTGTGGACCTGTATAGCCACGATTCGATGTATAGAAGGA
Organism: Mus minutoides; assembly: GCA_902729485.2. Taxonomy (NCBI): domain Eukaryota; kingdom Metazoa; phylum Chordata; class Mammalia; order Rodentia; family Muridae; genus Mus; species Mus minutoides. The sequence goes on along the minus strand of LR751064.1, from coordinate 101,730 downwards.
ATTTTGTAGAGACATCTTATAATGAATTATGTGTGCTACTAGCCCACAGTCACACAGAATAGTGATGACCAGTTACTTTGTACTTTTTCACTGTTTTGTTTAAATGGATGATTATGCACTCTTTTCTACCTGGACTTTTTTATATTAGCAGAGTTTTTTTTTTAAAAATTGGGAAAATATTTATTTGGATGAAAATGTTTATTATATCTATTATACTTATTAAAATGAAGTATTTCTACAATCACTTCTTGATTATAGACATCAATTGATTATAAACACAAATTCTCTTTTGGAATTTATGGCTCTTTTAAATATGGCTTCCAGGAACATTTGGAAATGTATTTTAGAATAAAAAAATATGTTCTTTATTGGAGAAATACTAATAAAATTTGTAGCTCATTTAATTTTAATCGTTTGCGACACCAAAAAATTATTTTCCAAAAGAAAATCAGCAACTTGTGGCTTATCTTATTTATATAACTAACAACTATAACTATATATATGTACATGTACAGGTATATCATAAACACATAGATATAAACATATGAAGCACTTTAAAATGTTAGCCAATCAGGACCACGTCTACTAATATTTTTATACACTTGTAATGGTGCTGGCCATTGTTTAATGAGCTTCCTTTGATTTTAAATATTTTTCTTTGGCAAATGCTTCAAATCACAATGGCCTAAGGCTGGACTTCCATAACAGCAAAACAACAGAAAGTCCACATACACGTGGTAACTGAACAATTCTCTGCTCAATGATAACTTGGTGAGGTAAGAAAGAAAGAAATTAAAGATTTCCAAGAATTTAATGAAAAATTTGACACATCATACCCAAACTTGTGGGACTCAATGACAGCATTTTAAGAGGAAATTTCATAGCATCACTTGCCTAGGTAAGGAAACTGGAGAGATCTTACATCAAAAATAGTGTTTATGAATATCGATGCAAAATACTCAATAAAATTCTTCCAAACCTCATCCACGAACACATCAAAACATCATTCAGGATGATCAAATAGGCTTCATCCCAGTGATGCAAGGTTGGTTCAATATACAGCACACTTGAGAGCTCAAAAAGAAGCAGACTCACCCAAGAAAAGTTGACACTGAAAATAGTCAAACTCAGGGCTGAAATCAAATCCTTATCCAAACTAACTAAAGGACACAGGGGCAGTATCCAAATTAACAAAAATCAGAAATGAAAAGCAGACATAACAACAGAAATTGAAGAAATTCAAAAAATCACCAGATCCAATTATAAAAGC
>LR751064.1:0-93162 GCA_902729485.2 Mus minutoides | reverse complement strand
AAAAAAAAAAAAAAATCAAAGAAGATCCCCGAAAATGGAGAGATCTCCCATGCTCATGGATTGGAAGAATTAACATAGTAAAAATGGCCATCCTACCAAAGGCAATCTATAGATTCAATGCAATCCCTATCAAAATCCTAACACAATTCTTCAAAGACATGGAAAGAGTAATTCTCAAATTCGTCTGAAAAGACAAAAAAAAAAAAAAAAAAAAAAAAAAAAAAAAAAAAAAAAAAAAAAAAAAGAATAGTGAAAATATTTATTATTTATTTATTTGTTTATTTATTTATTGGCTTGATTTTTTTCCCCAGTATGATTGAAATTGGGGTATAGGAGAGCTAAATATTTTTATACTTTGATTTTTCTGTATGTTTTTGAAATGCTTATTAATTAAAAGGATTTTCTCTTGAAATCTTTATGTTTTCTTATATAGAGAATTGCCCTTTTCAAACTATTATACTTTGAATTTTTTCATCCCTACATATGTTTATTATATTTGCATCTTTACATAAGATTGCCAGCGCTGCCTTAAATAAGAGTAGAAGAAATATAAACTTTTGTCTTGATTATTATTTCAATGGAAATATGTAAATGTTTCCTTTCTTTTAAAGTGTTTATTGTTAGGTTTTAGACAGCCTTAATTTTGCTCTTTTGCTCCTTTAATTCTGATTTTAAGTACTTTTTTATCATGAAGAAATGTTGAATTATATGTATCTTGTTCCTGAGTTCATATGTGATATATTTATATATGCTTATTTGTATGTGATGATTGTGGGATAACAACATATCTTATTTCAAATTGTGTTAGAGAGAAATAGTAATAAAAAAGGAAGTGACTGGCACATAATTGGCATGAAAACTGATGCTAAAGAATAGAATATATAGACATAATCTTCCACAACAATAGCCTCTCCTTGGCCAAGATACTGGAGCCACGGCTCCTTGTCCCTCTCTTTCCCTTCTTCCTGGCTGGTATGACTTGTAATAAATCCTAGAATTGTAAGACAAGCCATCTCCTGTCCTTGAAATGTTTCATGTTAATAGTAGTTTACTGTAGCCACATAAGTAAAACTTTCATAAGCCATTAATTATTTTTTTCTAAGAGTAAATCAGACTAGCACACAGCATCAAGAGGTATTTTGTGATGTGCATTTTAGCATACAGTAACAAGCACATTGATAATGCAGGTCAGTTTTAAGGGACAAGTTTTTTGTTAGTCCTTCCCTTTCCTTTGAATCCTAAATAATTTTTAAGTTCTACTTTAGTTGTTTAGTGTAAGAGAAGCCATCTTTTCTATATTTTCTTCCATTGATAGCACAGGGTAGGAGAAACAACCTGAAGTTACCGATGAAGTAATTCTGCAGTCTGAAAATAGATATGATGCTGCCTATTGTTAATGCCTAAAAGATTTTGCATCATCCACTTTCACCAGTTGTCTTATTTTTAACATAAGCAGGGCAATTTTAATTCCAAAGTCTTTGTTATATCTAGAAGTGGGAAGAATACAATATGTTTTAAAATAAAAAAGTTACTAATGATCCATTTCTAAATTTAATTATAGATGTTGATACGGAATTGAAATCTGATGACTTGATGGTGTCACTTTGTGTTTATTTAATGAAACACTTTCATCTTTATTTATATCACTGTGGGATATTTTTTTCTCAGTTTGATTCCAATTATAATTTTGATGATAGCGTCTTATAATTGTTTATTAAGTTTTTGCATGCTAAGGGACACCGATATTTAGAACAGTCTCTTTTTATATTTTTTCAAATAATAAGCACCAAGCTTCCTGGTTTAAAATCAAATAACATATTTGATGTAAATAAGATATATCTAATTGTGCAGCATAACACTTCATAGGACTAAATTTTAGTTTAATTTTAGTTTCTCAAATATTCAACTCAGTATTCACTTTCCATCTTGTGGATAAAGGCAAAATTTGCCTAGAGTTTACAAGTTAGAGATGAACAAGTCATTCTGCTCAAAGAGCCCCTGATGTCTAGGATTGACCACCCATCTCAACAAACTAATTGATAATGAGCAGTGGTGAAGTGCTAGGAAATGGGATTGAATAAATTCACACTTTGTTTAAAAACAGCACAGTGTGTTTATTAACTCCTTGTGTTCTTGGAGTGCTGATGTGCTGTTAAGGTTTAACTAGAGGAAGAACTAAGATAAGAACTTTCATAATGAAGCAGTCCCGATCAAATTGTTCTCTGGGTGATTATGCTCTCTTCTCTGGCTTGGCAAAGTAGTCTGAAGTTGATTTCTTTCTTTTAGTTATTCCTTTTTAAAATATACTCTTCTCTCATATACTACATCCTGACTGCAGTTTCCCCTTCCTCGATTCTTCCCAGTCCCCTTCCCTACTCTATCTGCTCTCTCCTCCAGATCATGTGCTTGCCTGTTTCTTTTCAGAAAAAAAAAACAGACCTCCCAGGGTTGTTAAGGTAACAGGGTATAACCAGGAGCTGACTGAGACAAATGCAGATACAGCATCTCACCATTGAAGAAATTCAGGAGCCCTTAATGGAGGAATTAGGGGAAGAGTTGAAATAACTGAAGGGGATGGCAACCTCATAGAATAACCCGGAGTCTCAACTAGCCTGTAACCCTAGGAGCTCCTAGAGACTGAGCCACCAACCAGAGAGCATACTTAGGCTGGTCCAAGGCCTCTGGTGTATAAAGAGGACTGCCTGGTCTGGCCTCAGTGGGAGAGAATGCTCCTAATCCTGTAGAAACTTGAGGGTAGAGGAAAGGGAGATTTGTGTACCATGTCGGGGAGGCAGTGGGAGAGAAAACCCTCTTGGAGGCAAGAGAGATGGTGAATTGGACAAGGAAGTGTGGGAGAAGGGACCACCATGACAGGCAATGTGTAGAATATAAATAAAAAAATTAATAATTAAGAATAAATAAATACATATATAAGAAGAAACTACAAGACTAGGTAGAAATCCTCATATCAAGACTGGATAAGACAATGTAGTAGAAGGAAAAGAATTACAACAGAAAATGAGTCAGAGAAATCTCCCATTCCCAAATTTAAGAATTTCACATTACTTGATGGCTCTCAAGAGAGCTTCACAGCTTTGGACAATTGCCCTATATGGGGTAGATCTGTCCAGGAAGGTTCAGTGCTTCCTTGAATCCAAAGGGATTTTAGGTTTAATACAATCACTGAAGAGTTTTATGCACACTTCAGGCATCTTTAATACCATACCAAAATAGACTAACAGTAATGTATCTCAGTACATCTAAACTTTGTACTTTATTCTTTTTTAAAAATTTTTATTAGATATTTTCTTAATTTACATTTCAAATGCTATCCCAAAAGTTCCCTCTACCCTCCCCCCGTCCTGCTCCCCAACCCACCTACTCCCACTTCTTGGCCCTGGTGTTCCCCTGTATTGGGGCATATAAACTTTGTAATACCAAGAGGCCTCTCTTCCCAATGATGGCCTACTAGGCCATTTTCTGCTACATATGCAGCTAGAGACATGAGCTCTAGGGGGTCTGGTTAGTTCATATTGTTATTCCACTTATAGGGTTGCAAACCCCTTCAGCTCCTTGGGTACTTTTTCTAGCTTCTCCATTGTGGGCCCTGTGTTCCATCATATAGATGACTGTGAGCATCCCCTTCTGTATTTGCCAGGCACTGGCATAGCCTCATACTAGACCTTATTCTTAAAGGGAAATGAGATTGATTATATATCAGATATTCAACTTTCAATCATATAAAGACAACTGATACTATACCTTTTTGTTGAAAAATACTAGCAGCTATGATTTTCAGCATAATGAGTAGCATTAGTTTAGTCCTTATTTGACAAATGTGGAGTTAGCTAACTCATAATGCAATATCAAAGTCAGTGTGGAAATGCTGCCAATCTTATAGTTCATGATTTATGTTCCTGAAAAAATAACAGTTTACATACAAAGACAGATGTTTCTACTATATGCAGTTATTTATTATCTCTGCAACTCAAACAGCATTAACTGATTGCCATTTTCTTTATATAATGGAGTCAAGGATCTGACTTTCTTTTAATTTTAAGGGAAATTTCAAATAAAATACAAATGTAGCTTAGCCTACCATATTACTATTCTAGGTTTAAAAAAATAGCCTACATTTTGTGTCTGAAATATAGTATAAATTTTCACAATAATAAAATTAATTATATTTTGTCAGAAAATTTCACAGTTCTAAGTGTACCTATTATTCTTCTTCAACTAGAATATATTAAAATGTTACATTATTTTTGTAGTCCAATGCTACAACATCTTGTTTGGTAACATTAGTCGTTTCCTATTTATTTACAGAAATGACATTATTATTCCCTGGATGAGGAAGATTATTTATTTAGAATTTTGTTTCTAATAAATTTTGTGTCTTGACAAGTTAATAAAGATTTTACAAAGAAAGAGGGCCCACTCTACCACAAAGATATTTAGAGATTATTTACTGAAAGACTTGATAGTCTATTAATATAACATTCTACAAATTTCACAAATTTTACAGTAATGAGCCAATATTATATGTAGATGTGATTTTATTCATTATCAGATATTTTATTTTATTGGAAAAAATACTCTTCAATATATTTCCACAAACATCGTTCGATATCGAGAATTCTGTAAAATGTTTTTTTTTTTTTCCTGAAATAAATTTGAAATCTATTTTCACAAACATGAAACAATTGCCTCAAATCAACTGACATTGCAGCCATGGCAATTGAATGAGGAGATGTTTCCTAGTGGATGTATTCCTTATGAAGAAAAGCAATCTGAGACACAGCATCTCACTGTGTATTTTGAAATGAAGCAAAATGAGAAACTGATGTTAAATAGCATTGGAACAGGCCACATACAAAATTGTCTAATGGATGTAGAAAGTTCCTAAAGTTAAAAATGAAAGTGAATTTTGGAACTCACTGAAGACTGCTTGAAGCATAGATAAATAATTAGTCTCACTTAGATTTTTCATTTTGTTTTGCCTTAAGGTATATGTGCATGCCTTTTACAAGTCAGGATGTATACATATTTGTAAAAACTTCTAAAGCTTTAGGATGATGTTATTGAATCCAGAAGTAATACGGCTATGTGACACACATAATTATTGTGCTATCCATTGAGATTAATGCAATTGCATTGCAATAAAATGCAAATTTTAGAGAAAAAATGTTTGCTTATAATTACAAAATACTTGTGGTAGTTGATTGTTAATATTGGGTATACTCTTTATAGAAAATTATTAATGCAAATACTTTATGCCTCACTCATCAGAAAAACAAGTATATTCATAAAACAATGTTATTACCATTATTTAAGTTATCGTATACAGCCTGCCATGAGAGCATGTGGCAACATTTTAAAGTTCCCAGTTACCCAAAAATCAGTTATCCTTCATGAGAAAAACTCTGTGTTTTAACCTGCGCATTTTATTTAGTCTGGGTTAAATTTAACCCAGCCACATTCTTTCTGTGCAAATGAATACTCTAAGATCTATAACACCATCCCTGTATCTTTCTTTTTATTTTTTTCCAAATTTTATTAGATATTTTTTTCATTTACATTTCAAATGCTATCCCGAAAGTCCCCTATACCATCCCCCATCCCCTGCCCTGCTCCCCTACCAACCCACTCCCATATCTTGGCCATGGTGTTCGCCTGTACTGGGGCATATAAAGTTTGCATGACCAAGGGGCCTCTCTTCCCAATGATGGCCGACTAGGCCATCTTCTGCTACATATGCAGCTAGAGACACTAGCTCTGGGGGTACTAGTTAGTTCATATTGTTCTTCTACCTTTAGGGTTGGAGACCCCTTCAGCTCCTTGGGTACTTTCTCTAGCTCCTCTCTTAGGAAACCTGTGTTCCATCTAATAGCTGACTGTGAGCATCCACTTCTGTGTTTGCCAGGCCTCACACAGGACAGCTATATCAGGGCCCTTTCAGTAATATCTTGTTGGTATATGCAATAGTGTCTCCATTTGGTGGCTGATTATGGGATGGATCCCCGACTGCAGCAGTCACTGGATGGTCCATCATTGTTTTTAGCTCCACACTTGATCTCTGTAACTCCTTCAATGTGTGCTTTGTTCCTAAGTCGAAGAAGGGGTGAAGTGTCCGCACTTTGGTCTTCGTTCTTCTTGAGTTTCATGTGTTTAGCAAATTGTGTCTTGGGTAATCAGGTTTCTGGGTTAATATCCACTTATTAATGAGTACATGTTATGTGAGTTCTTTTGTGATTGGGTTACCTCACTCAGGATGATACCCTCCAGATCCATCCATTTGCCTAGGAATTTCATAAATTCATTGTTTTTAAAAGCTGTGTAGTACTCCATTGTATAAATGTATTATATTTTCTGTATCCATTCCTCTGTTGAGGGACACCGGGGTTCTTTCCAGCTTCTGGCTATTATAAATAAGGCTGATATGAACATAGTGGAGCATGTGTCCTTATTACCAGTTGAAACATCTTCTAGATATATGCCCAGGAGAGGTATTGCAGGATCTTCTGGTAGTACTATGTCCAATTTTCTGAGGAACCACCAGACTGATTTCCAGAGTGGTTGTACCAGCTTTCAATCCCACCAACAATGGAGGAGTGTTCCTCTTTCTCCACATCCACGCCAGCATCTTGCTGTCACCTGAATTTTTGATCTTACCCATTCTGACTGGTGTGAGGTGCAATCTCAGGGTTGTTTTGATTTGCATTTCCTTGATGATTAAGGATGTTGAACATTTTTTCAGGTGCTTCTCAGCCATTCGGTATTCCTCAGTTGAAAATTCTTTTTTTTAGTTCTGTGCCCCATTTTTTATGGGGTTATTTGATTTTCTAGTGTCCACCTTCTTGAGTTCTTTATATATATTGGATATTAGTCCCTTATCTGATTTAGGATTGGTAAAGATCCTTTCCCAATCTGTTGGTGGCCTTTTTGTCTTATTGACAGTATCTTTTGCCTTATAGAAACTTTGCAACTTTATGAGGTCCCATTTGTCAATTCTTGATCTTACAACACAAGCCATTGCTGTTCTATTCAGGAATTTTTCCCCAGTGCCCATATCTTCAAGGCTTTTTCCTACCTTCTCCTCTATAAGTTTCAGTGTCTCTGGTTTTATGTGGAGTTCCTTAAACCACTTAGACATGACCTTAGTACAAGGAGATAAGAATGGATCAATTCGCATTCTTTTACATGATAACCACCAGTTGTGCCAGCACCATTTGTTGAAAATGCTATTTTTTTTTTCCACTGTATGGTTTTAGCTCCCTTGTCAAAGATCAGATGACTGTAGGTGTGTGGATTCATTTCTGGGTCTTCAATCCTATTCCATTGATATACCTGTCTGTAGCTGTACCAGTACCATGAAGTTATTACAATTTTTATTACAATTGCTCTGTAGTACAGCTTGAGCTCAAGCATGGTGATTCCACCTGAGGTACTTTTATTGTTGAGAAGATCTTTTGCTCTCCTAGATTTTTATTATTCCAGATGAACTTGAAAATTAGATTAATATAGTAAAAATGGCTATCTTGCCTGAAGCAATCTACAGATTCAATGCAATCCACATTAAAATACCAACTCAATTCTTCATAGAGTTAAGAAATTGTAATTTGCAAGTTCCCTATATCTTTCTATTTTATACTGATAATGAAATGTAAAATTTTTACCAGCATGCATTGATGATGAAGAACTTTTGCCTATTAAGTCTTAAAAACATAATTGCGCAAGCAATACTTACACAAGGACAGTATTAGCTGACAGTCAATTCAATATATAATCTGAAAATCTCTAAAGACCCCATGTCTCGATAGTTACCTATAAGAAATCCATGAGGGAGACTAAGTCTTCTCCAGGGTTGAGGCCTGTGATAGTTTAGTGAATGCTAAGTGTTCATCCCTGAATACATACACATATGAGACACAAATGGGCTTAGCATGTTTTATTCATACACACACACTCACACACATGAATATGCATACATACACATGCACATTGATAATAATTTAAAAATAAGAGAGAATTATATCATGAGAGTGATGGGGAGTTAGGGAACTAGGAAAGAGATGAGAGAAAGTGTGGGTTTGGAAATTGAATACACATATAAAATATACAATATATAATACTGATCAATAAACTTCTGAAAAGAAAATAATAAATGTTTTATTTTTAAAGAATTATTTGATGACCCTCATTCCATCTCCATTGGTATGAAAATTATACCTGTTTAAGTAGGAAAGATATCTTATGGCAAACAGAACCCTAAGTTTTTTCTATGAGATATAGTACCCTGACAATTTTTTTCCTGTGGACCCTTGACTGGGGTATCTATGGGCAGCTGTGTAGTGACAGTAGGATCTGTAGATGGAACAGCATAAAGTCAATTATTCTTCTGTTTTTGCTGTTTTGTCTTTTCTAAATTTTTTTCTGTAGTATTCAATATTATATTGTTAATTTATAATAAAAATTTACCAGATTTTTTCTATGATATACAATAGTATATGAAACAACTGTTATAGTATTCATGTCTATTTTGAAAACTAAATATAAAAATTTTATCATAAATATATATCAATAATACATTTAGTTATCTTGTAATTTAAAATATTTTTAGTAATTTTTAGGACTGAATGATTTTATGCTTAGACCCACATTTTTGTTTTATCAGTGATATATTATAGTGCAAACGTCAAAATATGCATAGAAATTGTGTGTGTAACAATAAGTATTCATGACCATTTGTGGATAAACATAAGAGAAAACTGTGATAGATTTAAAATGAAAGAAAAAAAAATCATACAATCAAATTGCTACAAATCTATGCTGTATCATTACATACAAAAATCTTTGCTTAGTACTGGATTCTATTATCCCAATTCCAGTATGTAAATAAAACTCAAGATAATTTGCCTTCTATTTAACATATTATATTTCTTCTGACTTTATATTTAACATAAGTATTACAAATATGGCAGACAATATGTACAGCAAAAAAAAAAATCTTATATTTTTGCCATGTTTCCTTGCTTAAGTATTTTTGTAAGTTAATGAACCCCATATGTTTTCCAGGATGACAAATTATCTATAGTGTTCATAATGAACTTCAAAAATACACATAAATGATTGTTCTGGGCAAACTAAGAGGAAATTAACTTCAGTTTAATGATCATTTTAGTAGTAATTACTATTAAACTTTCTGGATCTGAATTCATGTCAAGGGTAATGTTTTATTTTTTAACTAGCATCTTTCGAGTCTTGACAAATCCAGTTTTTATAATGCCATGTTAAAACAACAGCAACAACAAAACATTGTCACTCTTTCTGTCTTAGAAAGAACAAGATGTGTTAAAATACTGCTGTTTGCATCTATTTATACTGCATAGTTTTCAGAGACTTACATTCCCACACAGTGTTATACAGTTTTGTGGTGTGATTCGGAATATGAGGCCTGTGCATTTGTGCTGAAGAGATAACCTGTCATGGGCCAGCATGCAGAGTTTCAATCCTCAGCTTTAGCTGTGAAACATGGTGGCAGTGGAGGTCAGCGGGTTTGAGCAGACATTGGTTTCCACTCTGAGATGAAGAGCCTATCAGAGAACAAACAAGGAATCATCTGACACGCTGACTAATGGCTTTGCCTCACTCAGATTCATCACTGTAGCCAAGTAAGATCTACTATTTACCCAGTGGATAGATAAACTAGAGCTAATATATAGTTTCTAAGCATATAGATCATTAATTTTGTTAAAATGTGGGGGCAGGCGAGCCTAAATCTTCTTACAAACAGCATTCATTCCCTTCAGAGAAAGGATCAAGCAAGCAGAGGTTTACTAAGCAATCATACTTTTGCAAGCAACAAATCTGCTGTCAGACTTTTATTTCACTCTGCTCTTTGGAATTGTCACTTACTGTTAAATCTTTCACCAGATTTATTAACATGTTAATTAAAATGGCTGAAGAAGATAAGAATTGATGGACTGAGGAGGCAGAAGATTGCTTTTTTTTTTTTTTAACATTCCTTCCTACAGTGAAAATGATGTCTCTATCAGATTTTATGTTCTTGCCTTTTCATGAGCTGAAAATTTTAACTTGCAGACATTGAGTTAATTGCATTTTATTATTACTTGGTTTCTAATTAATTGAAAAGCATGCCATGAAATGACTTCTTAATGGCTTACAAATCTAACATTGGTCACCAATCAGCATGAAAAAAAAAAGATGGTTTAAATGTGTATTGCCATTGGATACTTTGAAACATAATAAACAGAAATGTCAAGGACTTTTTTTTAGTTAAATAAAATATAACTAAACAGAATAGAAAAGGGGAGGTTTATTTTCAAATGTAACTTAGGCTGCATTTCCAATCATCAAATTTGGGTCACAAATGATTTGTTGAAAGTACAGAAAAGAAATCTTAATAGAACTAATGTATTTAAGTGGACATAAAAATAGAAGTAATGTTGCCTTATGTCAAAATAGCAAATTTGAAAATCATTTTGGTCATAGATATGAAATTAATATTTATAATTTATCATATTTTAAATTAATATGATATGTGTTGAAAGTATTTATTGGAAAGGAATTGTAGTATTATGCTTAGCTGATATTAGAATAAATGATTTTGTTCAAAATCTTTTAAAGAGTTCAGAATATATCTTAGTACAGAGTACTTGTGCTTGTCTAAGAGATCCACAGGTTCAAATTCAAGAGAGAAATGTTTAAATACAAATAATATGATATATAAAATACAAACATATGATATGAGTAAGAAAACAAGTTAAAAGCAATCATCCACACAACTGAACTGCTATGTTGTAGTAAAGGCAGGGACCATGGCTTTCTATAACCAATGTTATGGGTTTCCTATTTCCAGAACACATACTTAAGTTCAGACATTTTATGATGATACTTTGCTGGCTTGCTAAAAAGTATCTGAGTTTCAATATCTTAGTTATAAGTCATGCTTAAATATTTCCCTGTATTTGAACATTTTACTGAGTGCATACAAGCAATATGGTGGCAATGAGTAGTTGTATCTCTGAATATCAAGCTGATGTTTTATTATGAGAATATGCAGTAATTTCTCTTTCATGAATATGTATCCTGAGTGTTCCATAAGTTTCTATTTTAATTATAAAGAATTTAGTATTCTAGGAAGAAAAGAGGCAGTTATAGAGCAACCAGATTTTTTGACAACTTACCGTAACTGACTGTATAATTGCGGTATGATACATTAAGATATTAGGGTAAACTGACTGAAACCGTGGCTGTAGTATTTTGTATCTATTGAATTATAAATCCGCATTCTGAAAACACACTTATTTCTTCATTTATATAAAGAATGTATATAGTCATTTTTAAAACGAAACCCTTTCAGGCATCCACAAGACATTCTAAGTCCTGTATTTCCAAGCCAGAACTCAGGATGAATGCTCTCATTTCAGAGAAGTCTTCTCTCAACATCATGGAGCTATGACTTTCCTGTACCTTGTGAATAGTGCTTTAACTCAACGTGGTACTAGTTCCGATAATGAACCAGAAACATGCGTTCACACTTCTCGAGGGATAACTACGAAGGTAACATATTGTGGCAAGGCTACGGTGGCTTCAAAATGTCCCATTATATTGGATGGATGCCATCTCCTGTCAATCTGGCTCCCATCAGAAAGGCACTTCTGTAGTCTGTTTCTCATCTATTTAATAGCCCCTGGGACCTGTAGAAGGAAGTTAATGGGACTGGCTGGAAAATAAGTTTTCCTCAGGAGAAAATCTATTGGGCGAAATCGGGGTTCTTTCTGAGCACTTAGAATTTTCACTTTCCTGTGCGCCAGTGTTCCAGCATTCTCTCTGCATATTTAATCTAATTCAGATTTATTCTGCCTTATTGTATAAACACTAACATAAGAGCCTCCGATTCTCTCATACTCATCCTGTCCCACAGTTGGTATTCAGCTGGAGTCCACACAGATTTGACGCAGCAAGACAATGCATATGACTGAGTGAATGAACCTGCTCACCTCAGTTTATTGCTCAAAACAGAAAGGGACGGAAATGAACGTGAATGGAAGAGAGGGATGAATGTGGGAGGAGAGTCATCCTGGCTCCAGAGAGCCTTAATAAAGGCTGTTAACATTTATTCCTGCCCAATAAAATTATCCTCTCCATATGATTATTCAGAAGCCTATCGGCAGGTGTATTGCTTCTAGCTTTACTGATCCTGCAGGGAAACCCACTATCCCACAGCTGGCTTTGTGACTTGTAACATATATTAAATTGCTTGGTTAGAGGGGAAATCAATTGCTATTTTTACAAAACTTCACAAAATGCTTGCAATCTACAATCTAATCAAAATCTAAAAGCCCCTTGCAGATTAGTTTTATTGGCTGCTCTTATATTGCAGACCTGACGGCATTTTTCACAGAAGCGCCACTGCTTCATTTCTTCCTACTTGAATGCAGCTTCTTCCTGTATGTACCAAGAGGAAATGAACTTTGGGGATGCTATTTCTGTTTTCCTTGCTTATTTTCTTAATCAAAAATTTAAAAGTTCAATAGGCACCATTCTATTTTTGTTCTCTTTTGTTTGGCCACTTTTTGCAAATATTTAGGACAGTGGGCAGGAATAGCATATTGCCCATGATGAAAATAACTGCTCACCATTTCATTGTCACATAAAAGAGCATTGACAATTCATTCAATGAACATGTTTTATTAAATACTTAGTAGCAATAACGAAATAGAGTATGAGTTAAATGGGAGAAAATTAATCATAGACATTTATAGAGAGAATAACTTAATCAGGTAATGTATTTTAACTTCAAATACATGAGTGTATATAAATATGATAGTATACAATACCATATAAATACTGCATATAATACATAAGTAACAACATTGTGTGCCATATATATTTTCTAAATAAATTTAATACTTCTATCTCATATTGCACAAACTACCATCAAATGTTTCCGCACTGAGTGAATGCATGTGATTGGCAAATTACCTGTATTGTTCCTCTAGGACCTTTTCTGTTTTTACTGCTGCAAGTATTACTATCCTCACTACATGAAATTTTAGAAGTGTGTATTCCTAATGTGTTAATGGAAAAGTGTTTTGGTATAACTTTAAAGACACTTTAGTAACTTGCTTTTAAGACTGGGTGGTATACTAAGTAAGGAGAGATCCATTACAAAGCTCAGTTTTTATTTTAAATGAGCAGAATCAGAACTTTATTATCCTGCATTTCAGCACTAAAACTTCATATGAAACTGAATTAGAATGACTGAAGGAAGTGCAGCCATTGTGACTCTCTATTTCTATTTGATACACACACACACACACACACACACACACACACACACACACACACACACACATATATATACACACCTTCCCCAGCAGGCAAAAAAACCACAACTATTTGGAAGTCTTGTGATAAACTCCACGGCAGCTTGGTGAACATGACTTTCAGGTGGTGCCAGCAGCAGTGACAATTGAGCAGGATGGGAGACAATGAACAAGGACATGAAGGAGGGCCAGCGTTTCAGGTCTCTTATATGAGCCTGGGTTCAGCTTAGAACTTGTTTTCTTATTTCTTATTACTTCTAAACTACTTATTATTTATGTTTTCTTGCCAATCCTTGCAAACTAAAAGTATTTTATTGTCCTGAAGCTGCATTAAAATATTAAATTAGAATGGAGAAGGACAGTACTAAATGTCAGCTTAGTTAAGGCAGGCAGATTCTGTTTTGAGTGGCTTTTGCAGTAGTTGTATTGCTCTATTCCCAGTAACCCATTATACTCAAAGGGAAGGCTTGTTTGTACACATATTCAAAGCCATTTTACTGGTGCTCTCAGACAATAGCATACCATACCATACAGCACAAACAGACATGTGAGCATTAAAACATGTACTCATTTTCTATAACTTAAAAATTTAAATTGTAGAGAACTTCAATATTTCCAAGGTCAAATAAGCCTAATTATTTTATCATATAACTAAGCCTTCTGATACTGAAATCTGTTTCTTTACCAAAACAGACTTGTGCATGCATCTACTCTGTGAGCTTATTTATTGGCGCATACCTGGTCTGGCCCATGCAATGCAGGAATAGCATGCCTTTGGGCAAAAAAGGCCCAAGAACTTTCATTTAGATTGAATGAATTGCCTTTCCCATAAACACTTTTATCTTCATATGATTTTTCTTAACTAGAATTCTAACCCCAAGGTCGGTGTCTGAAAAACAAAACTCAAGCTTCTCTTGACTGGAATAGAAATATGTGGAGATTGTTTGGATGCTTTTGATTCTAAATTCAGATTCCATGGTGGTTGTTTACTCTGCATATCAATGCACAGCATTTTTTGGAAGTGTGTTCATAACTGCAGAGTAGAATACACTCATATAATTTAACAGACATAGTTCCTTTTTTAAATATGAAGGCCTTCACTCCAAAAGTTCTCTTAAAAGTCCAAAATGATAGAATCCTCTTAAACCTTTAAAGTACTATATAATTTAATTGTATTTTCTTCAACCAATTAAAACTTTTATATTGTACTGTATTTTAGGGAAACATACAAGTCTGGAACACAGGTTCTTCTTAATATTAATCAAAATCATGTGCTTCACATGTTACACATCACATTTCATTTAATGACTAATGAAACGGATGTAACCATTTTAGCAAATGCTATGTCTGTGTCATTAGGCATTAAATGAATATTGCTCAGCTAATTATCCCAGTACTAAAGCACTGTATCCAACATTGTCATTTTCTATGACTTCTCATATTTTGAAATCATACCAAAATGGCCTTCTCTGTATTAAATATGATGACTTATTTCATGGGTGTGAAAATGGTTATTAAGCCATGTTTTGCTTCTGTATTTTAATGGCCATGTAAGTGTAAGTATGTACCTAATTTACCACAATTTAGGTGACCGCAATTTGCATTCTAAAACACTTTACTCTTTTTTTCCCCATTTTGTTATTCCCAAGCAGTGCAAGGTGAGTAAGGATTTAGTGACACACACAGTTCTAATATAACATACTATCCTGCTACAGTCCTCAAAACAACAAGGATTTGTGAGCATAAAATAATACCTCTAAACCTAAAATCAAACCAGTGTGCTTTTTTCTTTTAGTTGATTGTCTCAAGAGTTTTGCCACAGAAATGTACAGCTAATACAACTTTAATTGTTTTATTTGATAATTTGCATGTACATTGCATGTTGTATTTAAATCAGCTTAATTACAACAAACGAATATAGTAATAAACAAAGAAAAATACACAATATTCTTAATTTTAAGTATACCTTGTTGGTCTTTTAATCACTGCATTCTCTACAGTTTTATGTAGACAGATATCATGTAAGGATAAGACAGGTTATTCAGAGTTAGACTTAAGAAAACATTTTCATTCTATGCTCACAATCAACACAAATGGACTTTGTATTGAAAAGGACTCACCTCTTAATGGTGCTGACAAATATCTTTGGTATTTTCCATGACTTAATTGCATTTATCCTCTTTAAATGAATGGGTTACAAAGATGGAGAATTGATTATTCATTGTCCACTTGAGATCAGTTATATTTCAGTGGGCTGCTTGGGGATTACAGCTAACTTTGTAAGTCATATTTATGTAAAAATTATGGAAAATAGAAAAATGGGAAATGCTCAATTACTGAAGAAAAAAACCTCACAAGCCAAGTTTTGAAAGACACTGTATCTTTAAGCAATTAAAAGAAATACATTCAATCAAACGTGTTGATTTGGGAGTCATTTTACTTGAAAAAGAGAAAAAAAACAAAACAGAACAACACACACACACACACACACACACACACACACACACCCCAAAATAAAAAAAGCCTTAGTTTCTATTCATTTTGGGGGCAAGATTTTTTTCTTTCACTTTTATGTTTTTATTAATTAATTATTTTATTTATTTACATGCTAAATGTTTACCACCTCTTTAGGTTAGAGAAGTTTTCTTCTATGATTTTGTTAAATACATTTTCTGGCTCTCTGAATTGGAACTCTTCATCCTATTCTATTACTATTCCTTAGGTTCGATCTTTTCATTCAGCCCCAAATTTCCTGGATTAATTCTTTTATGCATTATTTTTTTTTACACTTTGCCTTTTCTTTGATCAATGTATTAATTTCTTCTATGGTATCATCTCAGATTAGCTCTTGAGTCTCCGATATTCTGTTAGTGATTCTTGCATCTGTAGTTCCGGTTCTCCTTCCTATGTTTTCTGTCTCTAGGTTTGCATCAGCTTGTCTTCTTTATTGGTTCTATTTCCCTGGTTTAGGTCTTGGACTGTTTTATTCATTTCCTTCACAAGCTTGATTGTATTTTTCTCTATTTCTTTAGGGATTTCTTTCCGCTAAGACCTTCTATATGTTTGACTATGTTTTCCTTCATTTCTATAGGGTGATTATTAATATCCTCTTTAAATACTTCTATCATTTTCATGGGATGAAACTTAATGTCACAATCTGGTTCTTCACGTATGTTAGACTATCCAGGGCTTGCGATAGTAGGAGAGCTGAATTCTGAAGGTGCCATATTCCATTGGCTTCAGTTGGATATGCTCTTGCCATTGCCTTTCACCATCTGATGGTACCTGGTGTTAACTGTCCTGGTTGTCCTGGATAGGTGTATACATCCCAGGAGACAGGCATTGCTGTGTGTTCCAAGTTAGAGCAGGCCTCCTGGGAGACAAGCAGAGCAGTAGGGTTTTAGGGGCAGGAACACACTTTCCTTGAGTGTCCAGTTGGAGGTGTATACCAGGAGGGAGATAAGGCTCTATAGAGCAGAACAGTGCCTAGGTCTGCTCAGCTCTGTGGGGTCCCAGGTGGCATGGGGATTGATGCAGAGAGTGAGCTGTGCGGGTCTCACCTGTGTCCCTATTAGAGCAAGTATCCAGAGAGACAGGTAAGGGTAGGAAGGGTTGGAGGGGTGCGGCAGATAAGCTGATATACAAGGAATTCTTAATATTTATATTTTAAATAGCCTTTAAAGACATTGTTTCACAGTCTTCATCTTTAATAGTATTTATCAATTACTTAAAGGAATTATTAACATATTTAAACATCACATTATCATATTACTATTGGTTAAGCTTGTTTTGACTATTGGTTACTTTTATATTGGTCTTTCCTTTTATTTATGTTAAAGTAATAGATTTGATTTAGCAATTTCTCCTCTGTAAACATCTAATTATGCATCCCTACCTTGTATGTTTTGATCGTTAATATTACACTATGACATATGTTTGTGTTAATGGTTGATATTACATGATGTAGCTTCCATGTACTATAAGTATTATTTCAGCTTTGAATGGGTTATATTTTTATGTAGCCTCATGTATCCATTTTACAACAGGTTTCACTTCTGTTTATGTTTTACATTAGTAAGTATTTGTTATTTTTATTCCCTCACATGTTTGTTTATTTCTTATGCTTGACTTTTCTCTTTTTTGGATGCTTAATTCCTTCAGTGATTCATTTTCTTTAGCTCGAATAACTATAAAATTTTCTGTTCTGTTGTGTTTCTGAAATTATTTTTGCTTCGTCTAAGCTACATATTAGTGGCTTTAAAAATTTTATAGAAACTATTCCAGTTTTTTAAAGAAATTCTGGGTGCAAGTCTTGCTGTTCAAACTCACTTTTGACAGGTCCTTGTTACCTGTTGACACCTTGTTTTATTTGAAATTTTTCTTTGTTTTCCTTTGTTTTCAGAAGTTTGGTGATATGCTAAAATATATTGAGACTCATTTCCTTATAATTTTGTATTCCTTTAGTTTGTATTTCTTCACATTTTTCATTTCTGCTGTACAATGTGTTTTTTTTTTCCAGGCCTTCTGTGTTTATATCAATTCTGTTAATCTGTCTGATAACCCTTATGCTATTACTGGATACAATTTCACATATGTTGAATCTATTTACAAATATATTTTTACACTCTTTTCAATGTGTTATGTCTTTTATTTCACCCTCTTTATATTGTTTCTACTAGCTTTTGAGTTCATTACTCCTGTCTATCCGAGTGTCAAATCTGTAATCTATAGTCTCTGGAAATTATCTTTATTAAAACTTTGTTTTCAGTTTTATTTTATTTGTTTATTTAGTTTTTTGAGACAGGGTTTCTCTGTATAGCTCTAGCTGTCCTGGAACTTGCTTTGTAGACCAGGCTGGCCTTGAACTCAAATCTGCCTGCCTCTGCCTCCCGAGTGCTGGGATAAAAGGTGTGTGCCACCACGCCTGGCCAGTTTTATTATTCATAGTTTCTTTACTCTTTCTCTTAGAATTTTCAATATGATCTATTTTGTAGAATGCTTAATATTTATATTATATTTTAATTCTTTTATTTTAACACATTCTTGATTATAATTTTATGTACTTGTCTGACAACTGTGGTGTATAAATTAGTATTTTGCTGGGTGTTTAACTTTGGCATAAAATATTTTCCGAGCTTTTATGTTCATCCCTTCCATTACCAAAAACAATTCTCACAGACTCTGTGGAGGCTGACTTATCCCACATTTCTGGCATGTCATATGGGGTGACTATATCTGAGAATTTTACCAGAAGGAGATATCAAGGTGGGACCACCTACTGTAGTCAGTAGGACCCCACAGTGGAGGGATGAGGAGAGCAGCCTGCCTACAAGTTTTCAACCCAAAATATGCACTGAGTACAAGACGTGCAGGGACAAGGACAAAGAAGAACCTGAGGGAATAACTAATATCCAATGACTAGTCCAACATAAGGTCCATCCCATGCTATTCTGTTAGCATCACCGTCCTCTGAGAGGCTCTATCCAGAAGCTGGTGGAAAGAGATGCAGAGACCAAACATTGAATGGAACTCAGGGGATCCACATGAAGACCAACAGGTTTAACCCTGGGGGCTGCCAGAGATTGAACTATAAACCAAAGAGCAAACTTTGGCTAAAGCTAGGCCCTCTGCATATAGGTAGCAGATGTGCAGCTTGGTTTTCATGCAGGTCCCCTGAGAACTGGAGTCTAATATGTCCCTGAATTTGTTGCTTGTCTGTGGATCCTGTTCTGCTAAGTGGGCTACCTTGTCAGGCCTCAGTGGGAGAGGGTGCACCTAACTCTGCAGTGACTTGGTATGCCAGCTTTGGG
This sequence comes from Mus minutoides, assembly GCA_902729485.2. Taxonomy (NCBI): domain Eukaryota; kingdom Metazoa; phylum Chordata; class Mammalia; order Rodentia; family Muridae; genus Mus; species Mus minutoides. The sequence goes on along the minus strand of LR751064.1, from coordinate 74,000 downwards.
TGATACACAACTCTGGAGGAATGTAAAATGAATATGTAAATAAATTATTAAAAATTAATTCTTGAAAGTTTTTCTTTGTTATTCTAGAGCTTTGGGAAGAGGAAAGGTAGACAGATATCCTACTTTGGGAGGAACAATGTACAGTCTCATATTCCCAATATATTTTATCAGTTGTAGATTTCTATGTTAATAACTACTGTAAAAGGAACCTTCTTTGATCAAGCTTGAGAGATACATTAATCTGATTCTAATAAGATGTCATTAGGAGCTGGTTCAATATATTCATTTGGGAGAGTATTAGTACTATGTTCTGCTATGACTTATATAACCACTGGTTCTTGGTCCCTGGAAGAGTAGAAAGTGTGGTTTCATCTTATAAATTAAGATAAAACACAATAAAGAAATTGTTGATTACACCCATGACATTCATATTACTATTGCACAAACAAGAATACTTTACTAGGCTGGTAATTATCATAATTAAAGTAATTGGAGTTACCAATTAAAACAACAACAACAACAACAACAAAACCCTTCTCATATACAATAGGCGAGATGCACAGAGGTTGTAACTGCATTTATAATAATAGTTCAATGAGAAACCAGACACAACTACAGCATGAAGATACAAAACACCACCATAGATGAGAAGCTGCTGAGAGGTGATCATTTTTAGAAGGACAGATAGTTTTCTGTACAGGTGTAGTCTTCTGTAGGTCAAACTTGCTCAAGTAGTTGCTCATTTCCAAGTACATATGAAAAACACCCTGCAAACAACCCCTCCCCCCAAAAAACCCAAAACAAATTTGACTTGTTGAATTTTAAAAAGTGAAATGACAATATAAATTTGGTATATATGAAGGAAGATATGATCATTGGGAGGAGAATGAATAAGATCAAAGTGCCTTGCACATAATTCTCATAGATTCAATAAAACTGTACAATTACTTTTTTTAAATTGAGTTTTCAAAGGACCCTTTGTTAATTTAATAAGTTCTGAGATAATTATTTTAATGTTTTATTTTAAATCTGTTTGTTTTTCTCCTACAAAACAAATGCCAGAAAGATTTTGCTGAAGGGACCCTGAAATAGCCTCTTGTGAGTCTATGCCAGTGCCTGGCAAATAAAGAAGTGGATGCTAATAGTCATCTATTGGATGGAACACAGGGCCCCCAATAGAGGATCTAGAGAAAGTACCCAAGGAGTTGAAGGGGTCTGCAACCCTATAGGTGGAATAACAATATGAACTAACCAGTACCCCCAGAGCTTGTGTCTCTAGCTGCATATGTAGCAGAAGATGGCCTAGTTGGCCATCAATAGGAAGAGAGTCCCCTTGGTCTTGCAAACTTTATGTGCTCAGTACAGGGAAAGGCCAGGGCTAAGAAGTGTGAGTGGGTAGGGAAGCAGGTGTGGGTAGAGTATAGGGGACTTTCGGGATAGCATTTGAAAGGTAAATGAAGAAAATATCTAATAAAAAATTGTAAAAAAAGAAAACATACAGTGTAATACATACAATTCTGTGCATGGATACCCATATATAGTGTTAATGAACTTTTCTCATCTGAGCAGATGGTGCTTCCTTCAAGAGCTAAAGACAAAAACAAACAAACAAACAAACAAACAAACAAAAACCAATGAAAAATCCTCCAATATCAGATAAGAGCATACTCTTTTAAGTTGTTGGCTAGGGTTATCGAACAGACTCTCCAAGTACACAGTTTATTTTTGTTGCTCTTGGTTACTCTCTAGAGGAGAAGGGTAAGAGGAGAAGGGTAAGTAGTTATTTTTTGAAGATATCTTAGACTTCAGAAACAGGAACTAGAGATTTCAACCTAGGTGAGACAATACTACCATTACTTAACTAAACCAACAAAATACCTAATAATAATCTATATATACACATTTGTTTTTATACCCACAAATGAATATTCTCTTTACTATCATCAAATAAAATTATTTTTGTAATCGACAGAGACCATTGTAGAAAGCTGCAACCAATCAACATGCAGAATGGTAGATGCCAGTTCCAAAGGATATATCTAGAAAACAACTTCCCACCAAAGGCCCATAAAATATTGTGCCGCAAAGATTGAAAGACCCAGAGGATTAGGAAGTTTGCTATGAAATGATATCTCCAAGAATCATCACAGACTACACCAATATAGTGTTACAGACATCACTAATCATCAGTGCCCTGTACAAGGATGACATCATCAGTGCACTGTACAAGGATGACATCATCAGTGCACTGTACAAGGATGACATCATCAGTGCCCTGTACAAGGATGACATCATCAGTGCACTGTACAAGGATGACATCATCAGTGCACTGTACAAGGATGACATCATCAGTGCACTGTACAAGGATGACATCATCAGTGCCCTGTTCAAGGATGACATCATCAGTGCACTGTACAAGGATGATATCATTGAACATGCCAAACTGGAAAGAGAAATGAACACAAGGCCTCAGCCATACATAAACAACTATAAGCTACTGAGCAAAGCTGGGAAGAGTAAAGTTAGTCTTCCCTCTGGAAGAGAAGATTAATTTGTGGTCCAGTGCCAAATGGTCAGTCTTGAATACATAAATGTGGTTAACACTATGGGAACAGAAAAGGTTATACTTAGGAAAACCAATGTATATACATACATGAATGTAATAACAATTAGTGAACAAAGAGGCCATGCTTGCAAAGCATGGTGGGAAGACAAATATGGGAAGATTTGAGGAAAGGAAGAAAACAGAAATAAATTTAATAAAATTGACAATCACAAAAATTTTAAAAAGTGAATAAAACCAAACAGACAAACAAACCAGAAATGTCTGGTATTTGACTGTAGTCCTGCCATAATGTCCTGCTCCTTATTGACAAAAAAGGACCACAGGACATTGAATCAAACATCTGAATAAGTCCATATTAACATTTTCTTCACTTAAGTGATTGGCCCCAATATTATGTTGAGATCATTAAGAAGTTTCTATGAGGTACAGAAAGGGCATGAAAGAGTAAAGAATGTCTTTTCAATGCATGCTAGTAAACAAATAATTATTTATTTTTCTGTGTGTGCAATAAATATAATGACCAAAAGCAATTTAGGAAAGAAATTATACTTTGGCTTACAATTCTAAAGGGGGAAGTCCATAAGAGTGGGGCAAATGTGGTAGCCAGTGTTCAGAGTAGAAAGATGAGAGATCCTATCTTTAGCTGTAAACCAGAAACAGAAAACTAGTTAGGAAAAAAGACAATGAACTCTCAAAGCCTGCTTACAATGGTGCACTTTCTGTTTCCTCCAGTAAGGCTGGACCACCCACCTTAAACACAAGTCCAGTCTTCCAATACTTGAGTATTTGGGAGACATTTCTAAGAGAGAGAGAGAGAGAGAGAGAGAGAGAGAGAGAGAGAGAGAGAGAGAGAGAGAGAGAGAGAGAGAGCAGAGAATACAAAGAATGGCTTGGGAATTAATTGCTAAAGCCCATTTGTAGTGCCCATCTATATTCACATAAAGATGCCACTTCTGATTGTATACATCCTATGTACATTTAATTTAACATGCACAATTTTAGTCATGCTCAGTTATGGTCTCACACATTTCTAAAAGGAATGCTAGCAGACAAGGACACTCCTTATAAAATTGTGTCTGAAAAGATTATGTGGGAAGATTTGACTTGTCTCATAATCATTGTGGGAATCTTAAGTAACTTGGAGCCAGAGAAAAGATAAGGCACCTTGACCATCTAGGCTGTAAGAAGCAGGCTTGCAGAGACAAGACTTAGACAGTGTACTAAAACTGGTCTCAACCCCACTCAGAGGTTACTGCAGTCTGACTTCTACTATACCTCTTCCCTATACTTAAAAATACTTTACCCAAAGTTTTATTTGTGGCCAAAAGAAAAGTCACCGTTATGAAATTACATGTATGTGCTTTCCAAACTGCCTACTCTGTCACTGCTCACAACTGTTCATTTTAACATCATTTTCTATGGATAGTCTTCCTTCATATGTGCAGATGTTTAGTATATAGGAAGCGGACAACTAGAGTCTGTAATACTGTCTTTACCTACTACTGACCTAGCTAAATAAATCATTTTCCCTGTCTTTTTCATCATAGGAAACCTTCTTGCTGAGGTGTTTATCATTAGTACATGCTTGTTTAGCATACACAGAGACATGGATTACATCTATAGCAGCACGATGGATCAAGCAGTTATTCAATAATAGAAACAACACTTATATCATCTGTACTCATTCAGGGCTTTGAAACTCCTGCCCATTATGCATTAGCCATCCCAGTGCTAGGTACCATGCATCTAAGGGAAATCTAGACACCCTTTAAGAACCTAGGCAAGTCAACTAGTCTAAACAAAGCCTTCAAAACTAAAAGACTACAGTTACCTCCCTTGTCAAAAATATTTCCCTTACTAGTGGAACTCCACTAGTCCTCAAGTAGCTTTCCTATGTGACCCCAAGTTTCAACCCCTATTCTTTCAGAGCTATAAAAAACAAAAGTCTAGAATTTATCTATTCAAGTGACATTGCTGTGTTCCACCATAAAAAGAATCTTTACATCTTGTAGAATAAGGATGCAATGCCTATTCTGAAAATTACCATTTCCAAATAGATGAATCCCTACAGTATAAGCCAGTTCTGAGATACAGGATTTCTGAGAACAATGTATGCAAACACCACAACTGCTTTTCTAAAAGGTCGAGAAACCTTATCTGCTTCAGCATAGAAGCTTTACATCCATCGCTCAAGACTCAACTCAAAAAAATACTGCAATGAGCCTCAGGGCATCAGCAGTTTTCAAGGACTTTGCTTGTAATATTCTGTCCTGGCTCTCTTTGGCCCCTGCTGACTTCACTTACTTTTTTACAAACTTACAGATCCATCTTTAAAGCCTGAAATATTTTGTCCAGTATTTTCAAGTAGAAAATTTTCTTCTCTTTGTAGTTTCCTTTCTTCTAAATTAGAAAGAATTTTCAGAATCTGTATTTCTCCTCATTGAGAGAATTGAGGTCTACTGATACATCCTAATCACCGTGACCTATGGATCAAGGGGAGACAGGTAAGTAGGTGTCGCAAATGAGCTCTTCTCTAAAACAAGGCACACTGTGGTATCTGGGGAAAAGGTGGGACAAGATATAATTCAAATAATTTGATGCAGTCGTATTAAAGTATATAAAATGAATCAAAGGGCTCTGTTTTAAGTCGTTTAAGGGGGAATTTACAAATAGTGACACACCCTGTTCCTGGACTTGTACACCATTATTTTCAGTTGTATCATTTGGCTATTTTTAAGACCATGATTCATAACATATACCTTATTTTAAGGGCCATGACCAGACAGTTGTCTTCTAGAACATACAGAACAAAGATTGCACCTTATCATTGTTAGCATGACCTTCATTGCCATGATTCTGTAAGTCCTTTCTACATGTGCATTAAACACATTTTTTTGTCTGACTGTAAGTTATTATTATTGCTGTTGCTTTTCTCATTCAGAACAGAAAAAGCTACACTTATCTCTTCTAAGAATTTTTATTCTATTACATATAGCCTGAAACAGACTTTTCTGACTACAAACCAAAGGAAAATACAAAAGAATATGTCTACACTAGCAGCTTTTGAATTGTTTCCATTGTAGTTTAGCAATAAAGTATCTGATGTGTAATATTTTATTTGTTGGACACATGTAAGTTGTCTTGCTCACAAAACTCAATAAAGGGCTTTCATCCCTGCCATCTGGCATATGTTCTACCAAAACCTGATTTAATGCACTTGCTTCTATACAGAATCATTTTTAATGCACCCTGAAGTCCACTTTTATAACAAGCTTCATTTCCAGTTGTTACATTGAAACTATTGACGCCAAAAGTGATAATAGAGAAATAGTAATGTAAATACAAATGAAAAAGAATCAAAATGTGTTTGTTTCTAAACTTTTTCCCAATTGGATTTCCAGATATTTATGAATGTTTCAAATGTTGATTTACATCTGATATGTAAAGGGGAGATAAGTAGTGATACCTCTGAGAAAAGGTATACTTTAATTATCTAATTAATATCTAGTCTTACTAAATGCAATCTTTTTAAATACCTGCTTGATCTTAGATATAACACTGAGATTTATGATATAGTAAAAGCAAATATAATTTTGCATATATAATAAATAAAAATAATGAACTTAAAATTTGGACTGATGATATAGTTTAGCAGGTGGAGGTGCTTACTTGCAGGCTGGACTACCTGAGCTCAGATATCAGATCCCAGAATGTGGCAGAAAAGAACAAGGTCCTAATACTTGTATTTTGAGAGTGTTCTTGTTCTCTCTCTCTCTCTCTCTCTCTCTCTCTCTCTCTCTCTCTCTCTCTCTGGGTGTGTGTTTGTATACGTGTGCATGTGTAATGTATTTGAGTGAATGTGGGTGTACACATAATATTTCACTCATGTGAAGATCAGTGGACAACCTCCCTTCTTGGTTCTCCTGTTCCACCATGTTTAGGAAAGGTCTCTTTTGCTTTGTTGTATGTCTACCAGGTTAGCTAGCCTGGGAGAACCCTGAGCCAACTTCAGTTGTCCTGCACTTCAGACTTTTCTTTCCCACCCCTGGAGTGGTGCCCTGGGGTTTCCCTATGGCCCAACACCTGACCAGCAGCAGCATGAGATAAAAAAGGTCACTTCCTGTATCTTGCCTCCCCGGAGTGGCCATGCCCTGTGGCAGAACAGATGCTGGACCCCCGTAACCCTATAGGCCTTTGCCATGGCATAAGTATTAAATCTTGTAGATCATGTAGTTTTATATTCATTATTATGTAGTGTAAATGCATATTTTTCATTTAGAATACATAAAAACTAGAGGAAACTTTAAAATGTCCAGATCTGTATAATACTTTGTGTTTAATCCAAATTCATCTTAATTTTTCTGTCTTCCAATGGTCTTTGAAGTCAGGAAGCATCATACTTCATTAAAACAGAATACTCTGGCCTGTTCCCTTTCTCCATCCTTATACAAATGGGACAAAACTGAAATCTCATAAAGATATTTGACTTTATTAAAATTTTGGATATCTAATTTCTGTTCCTTATGCATATCTAAATTGGCCGATCTTCACATTGGCTGCTTTTTTTATTGAACAACTTTTTAGTGCTCAAATTTTTCTAGTAATATCTCTGATGAGGCTGTGCTCCTGCTGCTTTTAACTTTCTTGCTGACTGCTGGAGTCCAGGGCCACCAATTTCTACCTCATTGGAGATTGTTCATCTCTGTAGCTCAATTCTAAGACCAGGAATAGCAAGCACAAGTGTGCTCTCCTACTTCTTGGCCATATGTGCCTCATAAGGAATGTCAATAGTATCCCTTTCCAAAAATAGTTTTTGGCAGGTTCACCTGCAGCTGGTTCAGAGAGCTCACAATCTTTAGACTTTTCTGCTTGGCTAGACAAGAAGTACATCCTCTTTGTCTCTCTCTGTCATTGTCTGTCTCTGTCTCTGTCTGTCTCTGTCTGTCTGTCTCTGTCTGTCTCTGTCTGTCTGTCTGTCTCTGTCTGTCTCTGTCTGTCTGTCTGTCTGTCTGTCTGTCTGTCTGTCTGTCTGTCTCTCTCTCTCTCTCTCTCTCTCTCTCTCTCTCTCTCTCTCCATTTTTCTAACAACTCCAAGTTCTTAACTGCAGTCTAATGTAACATCGGGAGGCTTCTCTACCCTTTTGAGTAATGGGTGTCATTTTCAACTCTAACCTCTTCAGTTGATAGATCATTAAATCTATGCCCCCTACGTTGTTGAGGTAATGATCACCCAGCTACCTCAGCTATTTTACAACAGCTTATTACACTTTTAGAAAACAAATGCTATCATCTTCATCCATTATTAAATCAATAACTATTTCTAGTATTTACTTTTTTCTAGATGAAATAAGGGTAACAATACTTCCCTGTTGTATATTCAATGGAATATTGACCTTCAACATCCTTTGTAATCTAGTATAGTCCAGCAAACTATTACCAGCTCATCTTAAAATGTGTGCTCCAAAAATTTTCCAGAATGTGAATCAGTATTCCTTTCTGGTGAACATCTGCCAAATCTGAGAAATGATCCAGGGAGATGTGCATCTGTTACTTCCTCAAAGCCATGTTTGCACACTTTACAATGCTTGTTCATCTCTAATTTGATGGGTCATGATGATGTGCCAAAATTTACTTTGCTGAATCACTTTTTCCCCTAATAATCTAAAACAATGCTTCCTCAGGAGATTGTTGTAAATATTTAGGATTTTAAAAATTAATTTTCCATAATCAGTCACTAAACTGAGACACTATTGCATAGGACAGCAAGAGTTTGCTGAAGAGACCTGATAGAGCTGTCTCGTATGAAGTTATGCCAGTGCCTGCAAATACTGAAGTGGATGCTCACAGTCATCTATATGATGGAACACAGGGCCCACAATGGAGAAGCTAGATATAGAACCTCAGGAGCTGAAAAGGTCTGCAACCCTAGAAGAGGAACAACAATATGAACTAACCAGAACCCAAGAGTTCGGCTCTCTAGCTGCATATGTAGCAAAAGATGGCCTAGTCGGCCAGCATGGGGAAGAGAGGCCCCTTAGTATTGCAAACTTTATATGCCCCAGTACAGGGGAACGCCAGGGCCAAGAACTGGGAGTGGGTGGGCAGGGGAGCAGGGTGGGGGGAGGGGAGAGGGAACTTTCGGGATAGTATTTGAAATGTAAATTAAGAAAATATTTAATAAAAAATGGAAAAATAATTTCAACTTTGGCAAAGCTTATTAATGTATTTGAAAGTTATAAAATGAGTTACATGCAGGGAATACTCATTTTTAAATTGCAGACATTACATGTATTGTGCTTAAGTATATCTATCTTTTAAATTTTACTTGATGTATGCATTTTAAAAAGATATTACACAATATGTATTTTATTGGGTTTAATATTTGCTGCCTTATAGACTTTTTTGATACAAAGTCTCTGGATCTGGATGGCCTGAAGCTCCTGCAAAGCTCCATGTTTCTGTTCTGAAATGCTAGGATTAAAGGTGAGAACCTCTGATTTTGATGATTTGCTGCTGTTGTTGTTAAATTTAGAACAAATTAATAGGATTGGTTTCTACCTTACCTCAATGTTTATATTTACTTATTTCATGAGTTGTTTTGTTTCCATCTTATACCACCCTTTATATTTATATTCATTTATTCACTATATTTTCTCTTCAGAAGAACTTTAAAAAAAATACTTACGTTGTTCCCTCAGGACAGTACCAATACTGAGCCTATTTAGTTGGAGATAAATCCAAAATCAAAGATCATCTATAGACATTTCCTTTTCTCCTGAGAAATAGTTAATAGTGAATTTCTACATCAGCTTATTTTGCTATTTAACACATTTAGTATTATCTCTAGCAATGGGATAGAAGACCAGGAAATAAATAAAAAAGAAATTCTATCTATCTTGTAGAATACACAGAGCTTATAATTTTGAAAATTACATAGTGTCAGAGTTTTAACCCCTGACATTATTTAAAGACTTTCTATACTTGGGAGAATCCACTATGGAGGATGTATGTGGCAGATATTCTGTAATGCTGACATTCAGATATTATATCACTGTGTATACACATCTTTAATTCTACAGCATGTCCACTTTCAGTGTTCTCAGCAGTACTTTGCAGGGAATTCTAACAGTATACCTTCTTCACTCTTCTACTTTTAAACTTCTGAAAATCTTGTGAGTAACCTAGACATATTAAAAATTAAATTATTAAATAGAGGTTTGGTAAAGATTTATCTTTTAACAAGTCATGGTAGGCACAGGAACTGATTGTTATCTATATAGGTGAGGAGGTGATACAGACATGTAAGTCAACAAACTCAGAAGGTTGCAGGAGAATCATTTGAGTCTGAGAGGAAAGATGTAGAGGTCTTGGAGATCTAAGAATGTCAGTAGAGGGAAGAGACAAGGTAGGCTTCTGCAGAGAAATTAAGACCATGGGGTCAGATCACCATCTGTAGCTACCACCACTATTCTTTATTTTATTTTATTTTTTATTAGATATTTTCTTCATTTACATTTCAAATGCTATCCCAAAAGTCCCCTATATCCTCCCCCATCCCCCGCCCAACTCCCCTACCCACCCACTCCCACATCATGGCCCTGGCGTTCCCCTGTACTGGGGGAATAATAGGTTTGCATTACCAAGGGGCCTCTCTTCCCATGATGGCCAACTAAGCCATCCTCTGCTACTTATGCAGCTAGAGACACAAGCTCTGGGGGTATTGGTTAGTTCATATTGTTCTTCCACCTATAGAGTTGGAGACCCCTTCAGCTCCTCTAGCTCCTCTATTGGGAACCCTGTAATCCATCTAATAGCTGACTGTGAGAATCCACGTCTGTGTTTGCCAGGCAGTATTCCATGACAAAATCAAATTCACACAATATCTTTCCACAAATACCACCACTATTCTTATTGTACCCATTTATTCAAGGTTTGAAGTATGGTACTTCCTTATATTCTTCAGAAAGTCTCCACTATAACTATGGTTTTACTGGAACAAAGAATAAGACAGTACCTCTTTTACTCTGAGTATATATTATTTATGAAATAGAAATTTGACTCATAAAATATTTAAATATTTGATATCAGATCAATGAAATATAGTAAAATACAGTATACTGCAAATTATATTTTTCAAAAAATACTTTGAATGTTAGCTAAACAGTGGCCAGTAATTAACTTCTATTTCTCTTTATCTTGTACATCTACAAACTGAAATATTGGAGATTTTTGTGATCTACTTAAGCAAGAAATGAGATGAAGAGTTTAGTTACTCATATTCATGAACTTGTCTTCTTACTGAAGTGAATACTTGTCTTTTTTTTTCTTACAAAGTAACATGAACAACATTATGAGACTAATATCACTTGATAACATTTAAGATTTCATTATTTCTTCATTCATTGCAATTGATGCTAAGATTAAATTTAATGTTCTTACCTCTCTAGAGAGCCTTAGTCATGCTGTCTTCCAATAATCTCTTTCTTACATGGGTTTTACTTTAACATGTACTCTAAAAACTTAAGGTGTCAATATTATCTGTTGGGAAAGCTGCCTGAGCAATATTTGTCCTCTATTAATCCTTCTATAGTCAATAAGGATTTAAAAGGGAGGTATAATTTCTCCCTATCACCACATTTCTGATTATTAATAAACTAAAAAAAAAAAAACTGGAATCACACTGAAAGAAACCATTTTGTCAGGTCTTGCTTAGCAGTGAACCGATATAAATGGCAAAGTATTTTCCATGTTACACAACACATAAAAGCCTGTAGAACAGACAGAAAAACAGACAGACAGATACACAGACACACAGACCCATATATATGACATTTTTGTCATTTCCTTTTCTCAACATTATATTATAGATTAAACATTTTCCAATTTTTAAGCTACTTCTAAATATATGTTTATGTTCATTTCTTGAAATGAATTTGCTCGTTTTGAAGTCATTAACTTGCAAATATCCCCTCAAAGTATTTCACCTGCTGTGCACTCCATGTTTCCTTTTAGGTGCATGGTGATGCTACATCTTCACTGCATACAAAGATTTTGTAGTCACTTTCTGTGTTCTTATTGAACAAACAATCTTTATATTGAAATGGGAAAATATGTAGTTTTATTATAAGTGTTTTTTTTTTCATCGTGAGTTTCCCCAATCTCCTTGACTTCAGGGGACTTTTATTTATTTTATATTTTGAATTAAATATAAATTCTACAAAGGTCATTTGAAAGAATGGCTTACTGCATAATTAATTTTTATAGAAAAAGTGTGACATTTACCTCTATACTCTAGATATATCAGAATTATGAGAGGTATGTGAAGGAAGTATTTGTTTAATCTTCAGTTACATTTAAGATAAAATAATTCAGCTCAAGAAAACAGGAAATCAAATGTTTGAAGTGGGTGTTTCACAAAGTTTATATTAAATTACTAATTTTGTTACATTAGTTCTAGACCCTAATAAGTTTTGCTTTTTGTGACATATATTTTAATTTTTGTGTATGTAGGTATACACCTGTGTTTTACCTTACATCAGAACCTTGCCATTGATAATTTATCAGTATAATAAATTACTTGAAGCATTATAAGCAGCTTGAATGGTAAAGAACATAAAACACAGTCTTCTCATCCTGATTGTCCAACTCTCCAATATCACTTGCCAATGATACTATTAGGAAAGATCTCATTCTTCTGCCCCATAACTGATCTTTCTTTGCTTTGTTTGTTTGTTTTTTCTTACTTTATTTCTTCTTTCTTTCTCCAAAGTAATAATTGTGATATAAATAAAGACTTAAAAGTGTGTATTCATTTGAAACTGCTTTCTTCCAGGTAGAGTGCTTTTACATTAGCATAAAAATGTACATAAAGAGAAAGCTGTATTAATCTTGACTTTTTAGAGATTCTATGAAGACAATTTTGATTCCTCTATCTGGCACCTAGTGGGTCAAGAATCACTTCTACCTTTAGACATGTGAATGAGCTTCCATTCCATCACAAAATGAAGCATAGAAGGGTTGAATGAAAACTGTTTTTTATTTGTTTGTTTTATGTATGTAAGAATTTATTTAAAGCATTTTCCTCAAAGAAACACATTAATTCCACTAAGTGGGCAACCTAAGAGTTACAGCAAACAGTCAAAATAACATCAATCATTTGCACCCTCTTGGCTCACTCACTTCCTGTATCATAACACACTGTTCAGAATTTTCTAATCATATTTATTCCTGACTTTTATGTTAAAATTCTGAAATTTATTTCATGGTAAATAAATATTTATGGAAATGTTAACAAAAATATTTGGAAGAATATGAACAGTGTTCTCTGATTTTACAATTAGGTTTGAAAGAATTTTAGAAATATTCTGAAGATATAGCAGGTGGATATCTGTTTTGCTGAGTCATCAAGGACTTTTTTTGGTAATGTACTTCTGTCTTATGAGCATTGTACAGAGTTAAATTAAAAATAGTAATGAGGTCTGGAGAGATGACTTGGCAGTTAAGAGACCATGTTGTTCATGACTTCCGGTGCTTGAGACTCATGTTACCTGCTCACAACAGTCTCTAACTACAATTCCAAAGCATACAACTAGCTTTTCAAGACTCCAGCAATACCTGCAAGCATGTGCATATAATAGAAAATAAAAGAAAATTAAAAAAAATAGAAAATGGACTATCAGGCTTTGTAACATATTAATTAACAACAGCACATTTTTATAATTATAATTTAATCGCTAACAAAATAATGCATATTACTTAATCCTGTTTTTTGAAACTTGGTATTACTGTTTGAGGAAAACTGTGCTGTCTTTGAATGTCAGAGATTACTGTTGTACAATGTATTTTATCCTAACATTGTAAATAAAATAAAAAAAATGATATATTTGTTTACCATAAATTTACTAAATACATTCTGGAAAAATGCAAGCCTTTTAAAATTTACAGACATGGAGAAATTATTTTGCTTTTTCTGAGAGAGAGAAAGAGAAAGAGAGAGAGAGGGAGGGAGAGAGAGAGAGAGAGAGAGAGAGAGAGAGAGAGAGAGAGAATGTATTAGAATAATTTCAATGTAGGAACACTAAGTTGTTTGTATTCTCAGACTCATCTGTGATACATCACAAATTTCAGTATCTGAAATGATGTATATGCCAACCAAAGGCCCCAAGGAGCTGTTAACATTTATAACTTTTCCTTTCTGTGTTGACATGATTTCTCTGTCTTACTCAGGTTTCATTCTAAATTTGATTTGAACTAAAAATAATGTCAATATTACCAAAAGTATAAAATAAGTGTTATTTTTAATCAAATTGGAAAATAATCAGGAAACAAGCATAACATATAACTTAAATAAACATGTGATAATCTCTGGAAGTAACTCCAAGTGTACAAGCTGAATTATCTTTGTAGGCAAAATTGAATGGACTTAGGTTTCTCAATGGCAAATTTTATAAACACTTAACATGCTACAATTAATCTCACAGTGAGAATAAATACAAACATTAAAATTAAAGTTAATGTATAAACTTTTTAGAATTAAATGATAAAAGCCTTAGTATATTAGCTGCTATTATAAATGTCTATTTTTAAATCTCATTATTTACTTATTTTTCAAAACAATTCTACTAGTAAACTTGTACTTTATTTTAAGATTTATTAATTTATTTTTTTGTGTATAAAAATGTTTTACTTCCATATGTGTGTGTGTGTGTGGACTATGTTTATGTCTCTTGCTGAGGGAATTTAGAAGAGGGTGTCAGAGTTCCTTGAACTGTAGGTTTGAGTGGTTAAGAAACTATGCTTATATTGAGAAACAGGATCTTCTAGGAGAGCAACAAGTTACCTTAATCACTGAGCCAACTCTCCAGTCCATACTTTTAATTTTTTTTTGGGGGGGGGGCTTTTTGAGACAGGGTTTCTCTGTATAGTCCTGGCTGTCCTGGAACTCACTTTGTTGACCAGGCTGGCCTCGAATTCAGAAATCTGCCTGCCTCTGCCTCCTGAGTGTAGGGATTAAAGGCGTGTGCCGCCACGCCCGGCTTCATACTTTTAAGTTTTTAAATATTTAGTTTAACCAAAGATCCACTGGTGTTCTCCTAAATTTAGAAATTAATCACTTAGTTTATATATTAACTAAGCATATATATTACGTTTCAAACAACTGTTTCGGTGGTTCAGGAGAAGATCTTGTGAGACAGAATAAAATTCTTGTGTGGAAGAACAATTTCTCCCTGTGTGGCTGTCCATGAAGTGGCATTCTCCTGAAATACTCTTAGGTTAATGGATTGACTCCGAGGGGATAGTGACTACACATTAATGGTTAAAACATTACTCAGTAGATGAATATATTGATCATTTTACATCTAAATTGAATGTATTTAGGTGGAAGCTAATTAGAGGTTTTAGGTTATTTGGCTTGTTACTATGTAGGATATATCTTGTCCCTAAGTAAGTACTTGTCCCCTCATAGTAAAAAGGAAACACTGTTGCAGCACACCTTCCCTTCTGTGATGTTCACTCTTGCCACAGGCTCACAGCTCTGGGTCAAGCAACTACAAAATGAGATGTCTACAATTATTACCCTAATGAATTTTTTTTTAATTTTGCTTATTACCCTTAGGTATTTTTGTGGTGGTGAGGTTAAGATGACTCACAATTATTTTTGAGACAAAATAAATTAATCTAGATATATGAAATAACCTTTTACAACTTGCTAGACTTAGAAGAAGAGTTAAGATAAAACAGAATGAGCCTATGTACATTATAGAATTGCAAAGTTTTAAACCTTGTTTTAAAAGTGTATTTAATTGCATTACATTCTCTGCAATTTTAAGTTAAGAATTATCTCCCAAGGTACTAAATTTTTGACATAAACTCATTAAAAGGAGTATAAAGTAAGTTGTAGCTCATTTAGAAACTTACTAATTTCTTAAATTAACCATAAATTATTCAATTTTTTCCTTAAAATTTTGTCCCATTTTTAATTATGTCAGAGTTTAATAATTTTGTCTATTGGAGAAAAATTTGTTTTCCTAATGGGTTGATATTCATGCTTAAACTTACTACATCTGGGATCTAATACATTCGAGATTATTTTCCACTGAGTGTATCTCTCTCAAAAAGAGGTCATCTACAAAGTATTGGGGACTGTGGTTTACATTTCTACTTTCAGTTCAGAAGTACATTTCTGAACTTTCTAAGCCCCATTTTCTTTCTGTAAATAAGTTAATATTTCTGACCATTTTGCTTCTGTGATGCCAACCTAAGGGTACTTAATATCACTGATGCTCGATAGTCACATTTTTTTTTTTTTTTTTTTTGGTCATGGAAAATAATATGAAGTTAGTATTTCAGTTACCTAATATGCAGATTTCTATTCATTCTCTTGGCCATAAGGACATCCCTTCTGCTCCTCCCTAGACCCAACCCAGAACACCTCACTTCCCTCCTGATCCCCTCTCCCACCTAGGTCCCTCCATCCATCAGCTTTACAGGACCATTCTATTCTCCCTTGCAAGTGAGACTCAAGCATCCTTGCTTGTGACCTAGGGATGCTTGAGTCTTACTTGGAAGGTGAAATACCATGGTCTTGAAAGGCAGGTGGAGAGAAGGGGGTATTCTGTGTTGGGTATAGCTAGAGGCAGGGTAGATGGCCAGATGACTGTGACAATGACTAGAAATCTACAACTGCTGCAGAAAGAGGTAGGAGACAGCTCCATGAAGAAATGGAAACCTGGAAAGGGGGAGACACACAAAATTGATGGGGGTGTCATTCGCTGTGACAGCATTAGAGATATTCAGGCTGGGGAGGCCAGGGTGGGAGGATACTCAGAGGGCTTCCACCACCTGCTCAGAGGAGAATGTGAGGGAAATGGGGGAATGATTGTGAGAGGGGGTGACTAGGAGGTGGCAGTGAGTAGAATGTAAAGTGAATAAAAGTGTGCTTTCCTTTCTTGCTTAGCTTTCAAAGTAGGCTTAATTAATTTTTGATATTTAATAAAGGCTTTATTTTACTATAATGGTCTTATAGTTTTGCCTACATTCTATTAAGATATATATATATATATATATATATATATATATATATATATATATATATAATTTATGTTTTCAGAACTGACCATACATCCATACATGTGGCATGTCCATTCTTTTCATTAATAAAACTAAGTTTAAATAACACAATGAAAACTCAAGTCTGGGTTTTAAGGTTTCTTCTACAGCACAAAAGCCATACAAAATTATACTTTATGTTGTTGTTGTTGCTGTTGCTGCTGTTGTTTTTATTGTCGTTGTTGTTGGTGGTGATAGTGGTGGTATGTTTTAAAACAGAGTATTAGGTTAAATCAGGGACTTACATACCATTTCTTTCTAGCACAACTGAAGAGGGCTATGCTATCATGCTTACTGCACAAGGAATTGTCTCAAGTCATGAATTTTAAAAAGAATTCCCTCAGAGAGATGAGAACAGATTTATAACCAGCTGGCGCCAGGCTATATTTGGCATATGGAGCCTAGATTTAGTTATCATCTTCAAAGTACTAGAAAACCATTCTAACAGCATCATTGTGCATGTAACATAAATGACTGGGGATTACTTTAAGAAATCTCCAGGTGAGCAGAACCAGGTCAGATGCCATGACAATGTGTTGCAGTTTCTTAATTTTATGTGCTTAAGTTGGTTCTCTCAGATAGTCAAAAGTGTCAGAGCTACAGAGGAAGCCACTGTTTAGTTTAATAGGTATATGTACACAGATGGTTTTCTGTATTTTGTATGCTAGTATAGACACATGCATCTGTTAAAAGAAAATATGTATAGGATGTTAAATATGATCACCAGACTGGTAGGGTTGAATGAGGTGACTGTCTTCTCAGAAACAGAAATGCCACATTCCCTGTCCCTTGCTCATGAAGGGACAGTTATGCTCATGCTTGTTATAAAGAAATCATTTATCTGTGTCAGTTCCCATTATGATTTTATGTCTTAGTAACTTGTGCTACAAGAAAAAAAAATCTTCTTTGAGGTAATGTCACTTGTTTTATGTTAATTTTCCAACACTGCCTACCTCTCTAATTAATACAATGTACTGTGTTGTATGCTTTGGAATTGAAACTTATGTCTACAACTGGACCAGGGGTTAGTTTTTATTGGTAGCCTGTGCATAACAGCAAGGGAAGTAAGAATAGCATGTGTTCCCTATAAAATGATGAATAGATAATGAAAATATTTTACATTTCAAAACTGATTATAGTAAGCTTTTTTTTTTTTGGTTTTTCGAGACAGGGTTTCTCTGTATAGCCCTGGCTGTCCTGGAACTCACTTTGTAGACCAGGCTGGCCTCGAACTCAGAAATCCACCTGCCTCTGCCTCCCGAGTGCTGGGATTAAAGGCGTGCGCCACCACGCCCGGCTTATAGTAAGCTTTTAAATAAGACAAAATTAAGAAATTCACAGCTAAATAAGTGAGATTGGAAAAACCATTTTCAGTAGGTTAGCTCTGACACAGAAAAACACATATAGAATTTGTTGTTTCCATTGAAATGCTCAACTTGAAATGTCAGATACATGTGTCAAATTTGAATACTAATAAAGGTCAGGAATGTTTAAGGGTTAATGAGTCAGTTTTCAGGGGACAGAAAATATAACTCAGTGGTATAAAGAGAACAATGCAATAAATGTGTTGAATGGTGAAAAAAAGCAGGCAGAGAAGTTATAAAACTGAATATAGGAAGTAATAATTAATATTAAAGGCATGTTGAAAAGAAACATGAAAATCTACTACTCCAGACACTTCTTAAAATATATGTATGAAAAATTTAAATGGAGTTACTTTGTAACAAGGCAGGGGTAACCATGTCACTACTATATCACAGAGAGTAAAAATTTTAAAGTACAGGACCAAGAAAATTAAAATATTCTAGTAAACATACAAACACTTTCAGAGTATGTGTATTTTATTATACTGAAAACTCTATGAATAAACATGTATATTTACTTCTTAATTTTATATCACCACAAAATATAATGAATAAGGTTAATTTATGAAGCTACTTTACTCTTCTGATGAATTATTTAAAAATTGGCATTAGGATTTTCAATTTCAAGTTTTTTACATTTTATACTTCCTATTATTAAATATTTGTCTTCATCTCTGGATGAACTGACATTTGTTAAGTCCCCACCATCTTGTTCTTTCTGAAAGAGCCATATATGACATCATGATGCAGCACACATTAACGTTCATATTTTCTTGCCTGATAGAAGAATAAGAATGACGTGTGCTTTAAGATCAAGGAAAAATATGTATATTTAAGCTATGTCTGACAGTTGCAAAAATTAACTTGTCATCCCAGAGTGTTTGTATGGTAGTAACAGAGGCCAAATAAATCCCCAGATAATACCTTTTGACAGATACCAAATTAGGGACGGAAACATACTCTCTTAATATAGACTCAGTTACTTTGCAAACACAACATCAATAAAAGTTTAAAGGTAACATAAACATTGCTTTCAGTTGTAGCTTGTTGAATCATTTAAAAAGGCTGTAGATTTATCATTTATGCATAACTATTAAGATAATTACCCAACACCAAACCAGTAAGATGAAGGTAGCATTTTCAAACTTTATCTTAAAGGTGAAAAATAAATAAAATTGACTTTTATCAACAATAAATTCATTTACGTGACTTTTATTTTTAAAAAATTGAAAAGGTACATCTCTTAAGAAATATCAATGAGAAAAATACAAATCAACATGATGATGTATATATATATATATATATATATATATATATATATAACATTATAAGACTACTACCTGAAATAAAACTTAACATATCAAATAATCAACATAAAATCAACTAAAATCACATGCACACATCCACACCACATTGCAAAAGTACAGTAATTATATTTGTAACTTGATAAATGTATGGTTTTCATTTTTCTGCTTTGCTTATGATCTTCTTGATTGTGAATTATATGAATGTGTCCTCCTATGCCTCATGTGTTGAACCCATTATGTTATGTTATGTGGAAAGTGTTCAATAAGATTGTGGTATTTAGAGATAGTTCTATACTAGAGGATGCAAATGAGATAAAAATATCATTGTAGACATGCTTTTTTAAAATTTTGCTTGTTTTATAAGAATGTGGAATGCTGAAGAGTCACATGTGCGCATCCTTCCTGTCCCATGCCATGTTTTTTCCATCCCAAAGTCTGTCACTAAAGAGGCCCTCAGCAGCTGGGTCTCATCATATTTGGGATTTTAGATTTATACGCCAAAATAGAATATTTTTATTTATGATTATCGAGTCAGTAAGTTTTTGTCATTAGAAAAAGAAAAAAAAGTTGAAGTCAGTGATTATATTTTAAAAATTAATTAACTATTAATGTAAAAGGCAGATAGTTATTCCAGAGCCTTATGAGTTTCCTACTATTTTCTCCTATTTTGAAAATATTTGTCTTGGCTTCTTTAAGTTGCTTTTCATTTATGTATTGTGAATAAAGAAAAAGAATACTAGGGCTTAAATGTTTCTGTAGAGCACTTGGACTGTCTATAAGAGACCGTGGATTCAGTTCAGCACCACAAAAGAGAACTTTTCTTAGTATACTGATGTATCAGTCTCAACCGTTTTGTTTGTTTAATGAACAAATGAAATTGTGTCAGTTGAATGAGTGAAATTGTGCTTCCTCCAAATCCCATCCTAACAAATGTCTACAAAGCATTACCCCATTCCTTTCTCCTCCGAGAAAGGTGGAAAGTCTGCTTCAGTACCACACCACCTTGGGACATCAAGTTGCAGCAGGACCATGTTCATTCTCTCCTACTGATGCCCAACCAGGCTGTACAACTAGGGGGAAAGGATCCAAAGTTCAGAAGCAGAGTCAGAGAAAGGCCCTTCTCCATTTGTAAAGGGACCAACACGAATATCAACCTACTCATCTGTTATAAATGTGTAGGAGGATCTGTCGAGGCCCTGAATGCTATTTGGTTAGTGGTTCAGTCTCTTTGACGCCCTCCCTCAGCCTACTTGTTGTTGATTCTTCTCTGGGATCTATGACTTATGGATCTGGGGAGCTGGCTACATTTCCAGTACCAAGGATGCTTTCTTACTTGTTTAATGGTACCTTGAGTCCATTAGAGAGCTGTTGTTTGCTCCCAAGACAGATGTGCCAACACTGCACCTTAGAGGGTTTTTATTTTTGTGTGTCTGTCATGCTGGTCATTGTGGTGATTTATAGGCATCTTAGATAGATGGGAGTACTGGATGCTTCTATTGTTTGAAATGTGTGATACTTTCTGGCACTATAAATGAAAGTCCACATGGAGTAGACTTTCAGTTTAGCACTAGCTACGAAGCCCCTGAACCCTTGTTTGAACCATAAGATATTATCAAAGATAGGGGCTTCCTTTCTAATTTAGAAAGTGAAGGAAACAAAGGTAATAGAAATAGCCTATAATATTTTAGGTGGTTCTAGGACAACTCTGAAACTCAAATCAGAGAGCTTCTCATGTCTTATTTTATAATTTTTGTCAGATGGTCTTTGGATATTGGAGGGAATATTATCAACCAAGATTTTTAAAATTACTAAAAAATATATTGATGTATATTTATTCACAGAATTAAATAAATTATATGCTTTAGGGGATATGATTAATTGCATGATTCCTTAAAACTTTTTAGACTTCCTCACTATTAAGTTATATCCTTTTCTTTCTATATCCCCTTCAGCATATCTACATTTCCTATTTCCTCAATCAGATCACCTGTAACCCATCCCACAAACCTACATTTTCAACAGTCTCCTTTTAGTTTTTAGTTTTGAAGGTACTCCAAGATATATTCTCACATGTGAAAATTTGGATCTGAGTAATACAATATTGTGTCTTCTATTCAATTTTCTGCATTCACTTACTTGAAATGTTCAGGTTTTTATTTTTCTTTACAGATGAATACCACAATGTATGTGTACTATATATTCATTATGCATTCGTTGGCCGAAAGACATTTAAGTAATTTCCATTTCCTAACTATTGTAAATAAAACAAAAATAGATTTTCTCTCTGGGGTCTCTCTGAGACTGGTCCATGCAGTTGAGTGCAGGCCTCAGAAGCAACAGAGCTTGATGGACATAGTCCTATGGGGCCCTCATCCTCAGCCAGGACGTGAAGTGGATTCTCAGTCCTCTGTGCATCTTCCCTGCCAGAGGAGAGCTCTGACCTCAGAACTCAGAAGAAATCTTGATTTTACATCCAGTGTCTCTCTAAGGCAGGTCCGCACAGGAGACCAGGGGCAACAGAGCTTCTAGGACAGGATCCTATGAGCATACATCTGCAGCCAGGAGTTGGAGCTGTTCTACAGCCCTCTGTGCACTGATCTTGCAAGGAGAGAGCTGGTCTCCCAGGAGTGGTGACAAAGACTAACAGACACACAAGAGGAACAAGTACCAGCCAGAGACAGCAAGAACATATAACCCCAGAGATTGGCAAAAGGCAAATGTAAGAATCTTACCAAAATAATCCAAGACTACTTGGTATCATCAGAGCCCAGTACAACCACCACAGTGAGTCCTAGATGCCCCAAAACACCAGAAAAGCAAGACTCAGATTTAAAATCATATCTCATGATGTTGGTAGAGGATTTTTAAAAAGACATTAATAACTCCCTTAAAGAAATACAGGAGAACAGTGCTCAACAAGTAGAAGGGCTTAAAGAGGAAACACAAAAATATCCTAAAGAATTACAGGAAAACACAACCAAACAAGTGAAGGAATTGGACAAAACCATCCAGGATCTAAAAATGGAAGTAGAAATAATAAAAAAATCACAAAGGGAAATAAATCTGGAGATAGAAATCATAGGAAAGAAATCAGGAGCCATAGATGCAAGCATCACCAACAGAATAAAAAAGATGGAAGACAGAATCTCAGGTGCAGAAGATTCCATAGAAAACATGGATACAAGAATCAAAGAAAATGCAAAAAGACCCTAACTCTAAACATTTAGGAAAACCAGGACATAATGAGAAGACCAAACGTAAGGATAATAGGTACACATGAGAATGAAGATTGTTAACTTAAAGGGCCAGTAAATTTCTTCAACAAAATTAAAGAAGAAAAATTCCCTAAACTTAAGAAAGATATGCCCGAACTCTTATATTTATGGTTGTGAGCCTAGCCTTTAACGGCTGAGCCATCTCTCCAGCCCTTTAAAGGATAATAAAGAGAATACTCCAACACAAGGAGGGAAACTACACCCTAGAAAAAGCAAGAAAGTAATCCTTTAACAAATCTAAAAGAAGATAGCTACAAATACAGAATCTTACCTCTAAGAACAATAATAACAGGAAGTAACAATTACTTTTCGTTAATATCTCTTAATATCAATGGATTCAATTCCCCAATAAAGTGACCTAGACTAACACACTGGCTATCTAAACAGAACCCAACATTCTGTTGCATACAGGAAACCCACCTCACAGACAAAGACAAACACAACCTCAGAGTAAAAGGCTGGAAAACAATTTTCCAAGCAAATGGTCACAAGGCACAAGCTGGAGTAGCCACTCTAATATCAAATAAAATCGACTTTCCACCTAAAGGTATCAAAAAAGACAAGGAGGGGCACCTCATACTCATTAAAGGTAAAAATCTACCAAGATAAACTCTCAATTCTGAACAACTATGCTCTTAAAGCAAGGGCATCCACATTCATTAAAGCACACATATTACTGCACACAATAATAGTGGGAGACTTGAACACCCCATTCTCATCAATGGACAGATCCCGGAAACAGAAAGTAAACAGAGACACATTGAAACTAACAGAAGTTATGAAACAAATGGACTTAACAGAACACTTTATCCTAAAACTAAAAGATATATCTTCTCAGGACTTCAGGGTACTTTCTCCCAAATGACCATATAATTGGTCACAAAACAGGCCTCCACAGATATAAAAATATTGAAATTACCCCATGCATCCTTTCAGATCACCACAGACTAAAGCTGATCTTCAATAACAATATAAATAATAGAAAGCCAGCATTCATGTGGAAGCTGAACAACACTCTACTCAATGATACCTTGGTCAAGAAAGAAATAAAAGACTTTTTAGACTTTAATGGAAATGAAGCCACAACATACAGAAACTTATGGGGACCAATGAAAGAAGTCTTGAGAGAAAAACTCATAGCTCTGAGTGCCCCTAGAAAGAAACACTAGCAGCTTAACAACAAACCTAAAAGGTGTAGAACAAATTCACCCAAGAAGAGTAGAGAGTAGGAAATAATTAAACTCAGGGATGAAATCAACCAAGTGGAAGCAAAAAGAACTATACAAAGAATCAACCAAACCATGAGCTGGTTCTTTGAGAAAATCAACAAGATAGATAAAACCCTAGCCAGACTAACTAGAGGGCACAGGAAAGGTATCCTAATTAACAAAATCAGAAATGATAAGAGACATAACAATAGAATCTGAGGAAATCCAAAGCATCATCAGATCCTACTTCAACAGCCTATACTCAACAAAACTGGCAAACCTGGGTGAAATGGAAAAATTTCTGGACAGATACCAGGTCTGAAAATTATTCCAGGATCAGATTAATGATTTAAACAGTCCTATATTCCCTAAAGAAATAGAAACAGTCATTAATAGTCTCCCAACCAAAAAAAGCCCAGGACCTGATAGGTTTAGTGCAAAGTTCTATCAGAACTTCAAAGAAGACCTAATACCAATACTTCTCAAACTATTTCAAAAGATAGAAACAGAAGGTACTCTACCTTATTCATTCTATGAAACCACAATTATTATAACACCCAAACCATACAAAGACCCAACCAAGAAAGAGAACTTCAGACCAATTTCCCTTATTAATATCAATGAAAAAAATACTCAATAAAATCCTCTCAAACCAAATCCAAGAACATATCAAAATGATCATCAATCATGATCAAGTAGGCTTCATCCCAGGAATGCAGAGATGATTCAATAATGGAAATCAATCAACATAACCGACTATATAAACAAAGTCAAAGACAAAAACCACATAGTCATCTCATTATATTCTGAGAAAGCATTTGACAAAATCCAACACCCATTCATGGTAAAAGTATTGAATAAATAGGAATTCAGCGCCCATACTTAAGCATAATAAATGCAACATATAGCAAGCCTGTAGCCAACCTCAAAATAAATGGAGAGAAACTTGGGGTAACTCAACAAAAATCATGGACTCCACAATGCTGGCCAATCTCTCCCTACCTATTAAATATAGTATTTCAAGTCCTAGCCAGAGTAATTAGACAACAAAAGGAGATCAAAGGGATATAAATTGGAAAGGAAAAGTCAAAATATCACTATTTGCAGATGATATGATTATAGATATATAAGTGACTGGAAAAATTACACCAGAGAACTCATAAACCTGATAAACAACTTCAGTGAAATAGCTGGATATTTCAGTGGCTTTTCTCTACACAAAGGATAAACAGGCTTAGAAAGAAATTAGGGATACAACACACTTCACAATAGTCACACATAATATAAAATACCTTGGTGTGACTCTAACTACAGATGTGAAAGTTCTGTATGATAAGAACTTCAAGTCTCTGAAGAAACAGATCAAAGATGGAAAGATCTCCCATGCTCATGGATTGGCAAGATTAATATAGTAAAAATTCCGATGTTGATGAAAGCAATCTACAGGTTTAATGCAATCCCCATCAAAATTCCAACTCAATTATTCACAGTCAGAAAGTAAAATTTGCAAATTCATCTGGAATAACAAAAAAACATAGGATAGCAAAAACTATTCAAACAATAAAAGAAGTTCAGGTAGAATTACCATGCCTGATCTCAAGCTGTACTACAGAGGAATTGTGATAAAAACTTCATGGTACTGGTACAGCAACAGACAGTTAGATCAATGGAATAGAATTGAAGACCCAGAAATGAACCCACACACCTATGGTCTCTTGATCTTTGACAAAGGAGCTAAAACCATACAGTGGAAAGAAGACACCATTTTCAACAAATGGTTCTGGTTTAACTGGCAGATAGCATGTAGAAGAATGGGGACTGATCCATTCTTATCTCCTTGTCCAAAGCTCAAGTCTAAGTGGATCAAGGAACTCCATATAAAACCAGAGAGACTGAAACTTATAGAAGAGAAAATGGGGAAGAGCCTTGAAGATATGGGCAAAGGGTAAAAGTTCTTGAATAGAAAACATCAATGGCTTGTGCTCTAAGATCAAAAATCAACAAATGGGACCTCATAATATTGCAAAGCTTCTATAAGGAAAAGGACACTATCAATAAGACTAAATGACAACCAACAGATTGGGAAAAGATCTTTACCAAACTTAAACCCAATGGAGGGAGGCTAATAACATATATATATATATATATATATATATATATATATATATATATATATATATATATATATATATATATAAATTGGACTCCAGAAAACCAAATAATCCTATTAAAAATGGTGTAGAGATCTAAACAAAGAATTCTCAACTGAGGAATACAGAACGGCTGAGAAGCATCTGAAAAATGTTCAACATCCTTAATCATCAGGGAAATGCAAATCAAAACAACGCTGAGATTCCACCTCATACCAGTCAGAATGGCTAAGATCAAAAACTCAGGTGATAAGAGATACCGGTGAGGATGTGGAGAAAGAGGAACAATCCTCCATTGCTGGTGGGATTGCAATCTGGTACAACCACTCTGGAAATCAGTTTGAAAGTTTCTCAGAAAATTGGACATACTACCACTGGAATATCCAGCAATACCACTCCTGGGCATCTGCCCAGAAGATGCTCTAACTTGTCATAAGGACACATGCTCCACTATGTTCATAGCAGCCTTATTTAAAATAGCCAGAAGCTGAAAAGAATCCAGATGTCCCTCAACTGAGGAATGAATACAGAAAATTTAGTACATTTGTACAATGGAGTATACGCAGCTATTGAAAACAATGAATTCATAAAATTCTTAGGCAAATGGATGGCTCTGGAGGATATCATCCTGAGTGAGGCAACTCAATCACAAAGGAACACACATGATATGCACTCACTGATAAATAGATATTAGCCCAGAACTCAGAATACCCAAGATACAATTTGCAAAACACAAGAAACTCAAGAAGGAAGGCCAAAGTGTGGATACTTAGGTCCTTCTTAGAAGGTGGAACAAAATTCCCATGGAAGGAGTGACAGAGACAAAGTCCAGACCAGAAACTGCTCCACTTGGGGATCCATCCCCTAAATAATCACCAAACCTAGACACTATTGAAGATGCCAATAAGAGCTTGCTCACAGGAGCCTGATATAGGAAAGGGGATAACATTTGAAATGTATATAAGGAAAATATCTAATTTAAAAATCTGATGGAAATATTAAAAACACACACACAACAAAAAAACAACAAAAAATAATTTTAGATTATTTATCCTCCTTGGTCTAAAAATTGATTCGATAATCTTTCCTTTTTTTTTTTTTTGTATTATTTCTATATCCCTTGTTTCCTTTTTATTCCTTCTCCTCACTTTCCCCCTAACACTAAATAGGAGAGAAAAAAGCATAGATGATAGAAAAAAATAAAGATATTGCAAAAAACAGATGTTTTATTTCCTTCGTGTTCAAAACTTGTAATCTCTTAGATGATGACAAACATCCATCTCCCACTGAATGTCTAAAACCATCTACCCTGCTTTTGTGAATTGGGCATCATTCTATTAAAATTGCGTCATGCTGATTTTGGGGGCATAGTTTTCTTTTGGGTATCCAAAATAGTCGGGAAAATGGTTAAGTCTTAAGAAAGCTAGCTATATCATTGGCTGTCCAGCATTTTTCATATGGTATATAAATAAAGGCTTAAATTAAGTCCCGATTGGAACAGTATGAAGGTAGGTTTTGATGAAATACCTATTAAGGCAGTTGAATCAGGTATGATGCTGAAATAAACATGCCTCAGTATCTCAGCATCCCTAAGAGTGAATCTTGTCAGAGCTATTCTTCTGGTTTTTTTTCTCTGGTGAACATATAAACTTTCAAAGGTATTATATATATATTTCTGCATTAACATAATGTTAGAATGTACAGTATGCACAATTCAGTTAATTATGATTTTCTGCTCTTTTTTTTCAAGCAGGTGATGTATCTATCTTTCTTTATAAGAGACTTTGCATTGTATAACCAAACTGTAATTTAATTTTCTATCTATACCATTTAAAAGAATGGCATGATAATTTTTGAAGATTGTGTAGTCAAAGAGATGTATTGGTTATGCATAAAGTTCAAGCTGGAGACATTTTCACATCTCAGCCATTATCAGAGCTCTTCTCATTTAAGGGGCTCAATGCTATAAGTTACCTGTTTTGTCTTCATGTTTTTGTTCCTTGTCTGTAACCATATCTCCCACTGTCAAATCTGATTTTTATCAAGTTAGAAGAAATCCATAGCTTTTTATATTCTCTTGAAATAAAAGCAAAATCTTACTCCCAATACCACACTATTTTCTGCCCTCTATTCTGAGGCTACCACATACTGATTAATGGCTGATTAATTCACCAATCCCTTCTAAACTCAAGCATATTTTAGCACTATCTCATTGATATTTAAAAAACACTCAGTTAATAAACATTGCTTAATCTATCTCTGAGAAATCTTATATTCTACTTTCATTCTATGAGTACTTCCTTTAAAGTCTTGAAATATCACTCTACAATTGCCTTCTAGGATTATAAGATATATCTATAATACACCATAATGTCTATAAAATTTCCATGTTCTAATGGATTCATGTGATAAAGCATCGCCAGTTTCAATCTGTAAAGGAGTCTCTAAGATAGCAATCCACCTCTAATAAATGTGCAATCTCAGAATAATTTCTTTCAGAATTCAAGGCAGAAGCAACTTAAAATTTTGAATATGTTTCATTTGTATGATGTGTTAACATATGTAAATATCTTCATTCTCCAAATGTTATAAAATGAAATACATGATCAATAGTGTGACATTGTTGGAAGATAGTATCAAACATTATTTGTATTCTTAATTCAATACATAGTATGTGTATGAGTTGCCATTCTAATTCCTCAAGCCTTTTTGGATTTTATTCATCTGTAAGTACCATTGTTGTTGTTGTTGTTGCTGCTGCTGCTATTATTGTATGTTCCATATCCTCTAATTTCTGTTCTATGATCAGTTACTTAGCACTGAATCTTTCAATCCTCTCCTATTTAAGTCTGTTTTATTCTTGTATTTAAGGAAGATATATACAACTACAATTATTATTAAAATAATAATTATTTGCATGCTGACAATCAGAAAATATTATATAGGGCCTAAGTGTCCTCTGCAATTGTGTTTTTCTCCATTTTCAAACAAAAATATTTTCTTTTTATCTATAACTCTCCCCTTAAGGACTTTACTTTCTTATTTTTAAACTAAATATTTCTTCCTATAATTACATATACCCAGCTTCTTCTTCCTCTTCCTCTTTCTCGTCCTCTTCCTCTTCCTCTTCTTGTTCTTCTTCTTGTTCTTCTTCTTCTTTTTCTTCTTCTTCTTCTTCTTCTTCTTCTTCTTCTTCTTCTTCTTCTTCTTCTTCTTCTTCTTCTTCTTCTTCTTCCTCCTCCTTGTCCTTTCCTCCTCCTTCTCCTTCTCTTCCCGTTCCTCTTCTTCTTCGTCCTCTTCCTCATTGCTACCACCACCACCACCACTATGATGATGATGATGATGATGATGATGATGATGATGATGATGATAATGATGATGATGTATCTAAGCACATTTTCAAGCATATTGTTTTACCTGTTGATTCTTCTCAAGGCCTGTTTTTTGTTGTCTATAGCCATTTTCTGCTGCATATGCTAAGCCTTAAAAGGCCAAGCCTTGTGACATGACCAACTAGAAACAATAGGGCAATCTCTCTTGCTGTGAGCTGTTGGCAGACTTCTCAGGGGGTATATGCTTGCTGCTGCTGCAGTGGCTGACCCAAGAAACCAGTCTTTTCCCAGCAAGATGTACCTGGACTTGCATGAGAGACAGATGCATAGATCAGGCATTCCACCAGCTGAGCCCTCTGCTCAAAGGCCCAGTTTAAGTACTCAGTAGCCAGCCTTGTTTCACAGTAGGGACTCTAAAAAAATCAGCTTTAGGCCTATCTGCAGTTTCCATCCCTCATTGTTTGCTGGCTCATGTGGCCAGCTGGACTCTAAGCTGCTCTGCTCACAGAGCAATCTGTCAGCTGCCACAGGGCAGAGTGCAAAATCATCCTTTCCAGTGGCTTTTCAGGCTCTAAGCCTGGATTCTGTGTCCAGTGTTCAGTGTGTCATTTGTAACTGTGTCCTTTGCCATCAGTACATAAGTTTCCCAAAATAATAACACTGAGATTTCTTATATGTGAATAAATGCTTAGTCCAATAGCTGTAGCCTTGTTCCCTGACTAACTTATATCTTAATTATCCGTTTATGTTGTTCTAAGTAATGCCACATGGCTGGTTACTTGGTCATCAGTTTCATATGACTTTCTTCTGTTTGGTTACTCTCTTGTGCCTGTTTTGCCAGAATTCCTCTCTTTGTCCAGGAACTTCCATTTCCTTATTTTCTGTCCACCTAATAGACCAATGGAATTTTTATTGACATGAGATACTTCTGTCCAGTACAAGAGATTCTTTCTCCAGAGATTTAGTATTCTTTTCTTCTCTATTTGGGGTTCTCTGTGTGTCTTGTATAAACATGGGCATGCCTTTCTTATTATGGGAAGTTTTTTCTATAGTTTTGTTGAAGACCTGCTTTATTTCATTGGATTGGGATTATTTTATTTTTGTTATATCTGTTTTTGTTTGTTTGTTTGTTTTTGTTTTTTCCCTAGATCCTCTACATTATTTTTGAAGTCTGATAGTCTATCTTCTGATTGACCTCTTCAGGTTTAAGTCATTTCTTTCTTTCTTTTTTTTTTTTTTTTTTTTTTTTTTTTTTTTTTTTTTTTTTTTTTTTTTTTTTTTTTTTTTTTTTTTTTTTTTTTTTTTTTTTTTTTTTTTTTTTTTTTTTTTTTTTTTTTTTTTTTTTTTTTTTTTTTTTTTTTTTTTTTTTTTTTTTTTTTTTTTTTTTTTTTTTTTCAGTTTTCTAGTTGAATTATTGGAATTTTCACTTTCACCTTCATTTCAGATTGAGTCTTCCTCAATATTTCTGTTTATTGAAATTTGTTTTTAAATCCTGGATTATCTTTGTCATTTCCAACATTTCCAACATCTTTATGTTCATGTTTTCTTGAGCATGGTTCAGCTATTTATTCTCCTTAAGTTCTGCCTTCTTAATTTAAACAAGCTTTTTATTTTGCTTAAATGTCTTGAATTCTTTGATGAAGTTTATGACTATTCTCTTAAATTCTGGGTCCAGAGTTTTATCATACAATAGAGACACTTGATATACCATGTTCATTACCTTTCACAAAAGCCAGACATTGAAAATAGTAGAGAAATTTGTCAACAGATTAATGGATAAAGAAAATGAGCCACATTGGAGCAATGGCATATCACTTGGTTATTAAAGTAATGGAATTATAAAATTCACAAATAAATGCACAGTAGCAAAAGTCATCCTAAGTAAGTTAGCAGAGTCACATTCATGTGTAGAAGTTGTAAAGTCTTTAATAGGAAAGTAACAATTTATATAACCATAGAAGTTAGCTATTTTGTAAGGGTCCAGAAGGGAGGAATGGGTCTTCCTAGTTAGGGGTATATCTCTAATCATGTTATCAAACAGAGGGTCTACAATGGAAACTGCTATGTCACCCAAGTTTATGTCAAAGTTACCTGTGGCCTTAAGCAGACTGACTGACAGTAATGGCATATCCTGGCCTTGATCTTTCAGTTTGAGAAGAATGTATGCATGAGACAATCAGGAGACCCACTAAGGTACACTAGGACAAATCAGTATCAGATCTAGCTGGGTGATGGTGTCAGAATATGTTTGATAAGGGCCTAAAGCTCAGTGCAGGGAAGTTGTGTCCTTGTGGATTGTGTTGATTGATACACAAGCAAGGATGGACCAACAAGGATGTTGCACTTATACTAGAACATGGACTGTTTCCACTGGTTGGTGCATAAAAGAGAGTGCCAGGCAGACTCATGATGTAGACACTGATAATTATGTGTAGGATCTGGCTGCAAAGATACATTGGATCTGGTCTATCTCATTTTTTAAAAAAAATATTTCTTTATCTTCTTTGGGGACTTTGTGCACATCTTGTAAAAATAGTTTTGTTTATCTTTCTTCTTTTTTCATTTTTCTTTATTCTTCTTTCTTTTTATCTTTTTAGTTTTATGTCATTTATATGCAAGTACATTTTGCCAGAAAAAATAACTGTGCACTCTTTGTGCCTGGCACCCTCATAGATTAAGAAAAGCCACTGGGTCCCCTTGAATAATAGTTACAAAAGGTTATGTGTTTCCATGTGGGTGCTGAGTCTATACCCTGAGTCCATTGCATGAGCAATCACTGCTCTTAACCATTGAGTCATCTCTCCAGGTGCATAAAGTAGTTTACAATATACAACTGGTTCTTTCAAATTAAGCTATGATTTAAAAAGAACACTTTACCTCTGTTCATTGTGTATTTGCATAACAGACAAGGATTCAATTCTCCTTAAAATTTTTAATATTCCATGTAGTTCTGAAAATGCTTTGATGAATAAAGACATGAAAAGGAAAAGGTGCTTTAATCTCTCACTATTTTGCCCATGATGTGTGATACCTGGTGAAATGAAAGAATCCTAAATTCCATCATTTTTAATTAAATGACAATTCATAGAGAAAAGTCAAAATAATTTATTATTAAAAATATTAGACAGGTAAGGATTTTCAGATAGTGATGAAGCTTCTCATCTAGAAAATCTTGATTCCTGGCATCTCTCTCTCTCTCTTTCTAATGTGTGCATGTATGCAAATGCACTTTGTGTGTGTGTGTGTGTGTGTGTGTGTGTGTGTGTGTGTGTGTGTGCACGCATGCGTACATGCTGACATGCTCATAAGAATGCAGGAATAGTTTTGGAAGTCAGCAAATGTGTAAATGTGCTAGTAGAAGGCACCATTCCGTGTCATCATTCACATTTAACTTTGTTTTGGGCAGAATTCTCACTTACCATCCTGGTTGCTATATAGGCCAAGCTGGCTCATGACTAAACCTGGGAGGATCCTCATTTTTTCCATCTCCAACTTAAGAGGTCAAGTGAATATTGTACCACAATAATTTTGATTATTTATTTATTTATTTATTTACATGGTCTGGAAATTAAATTAAGGTCTATATGAGCACAAGCTGACCACTTTACTGATGGTGATATTTTGCTAGTACAAAAAATTATAATTATGCAATTACACATATTACAAAACACACATCATTTAAGGGAATATAGCAGTTTCAACATCCAACAGCAAGATAATAACTATTTTTGTTAATTCCAGTTAAAGGGCCATAGCCATGAAAAGAAGTGGAGATTGTCAAATTCAATAAAAATTACACAGGCATAACTGAACCTATTAAAATAAATGCAACCACAAACAAACATCATTGTTAAGATATGGATGTTCTATAAAAGCAAATTACCCTTAGATAAATAGAA
This sequence comes from Mus minutoides, assembly GCA_902729485.2. Classification (NCBI taxonomy): domain Eukaryota; kingdom Metazoa; phylum Chordata; class Mammalia; order Rodentia; family Muridae; genus Mus; species Mus minutoides. The sequence continues at coordinate 40,790 of LR751064.1, read as the reverse complement.
CTGAAAATAAAGAAAATAAACTCATGGAGAATGACAGCACCATGGAATAATAGACTTTACCTCTATTGTCAGATGTGAGTATATTGACTTTAAATACAGATCCATTCTCTTTGAAATAGGTGTCAGAATCCAACTGAGACAACTGAGAAATATACATACATGCATACATACATCCATATGCACACATATACACATACACACACATATGCCAGCACACACACACACACACACACACACACACACATACACACACACACACACACACACAGATTTAGAGGATTTAAAGTACACTAGAGAACCAACGCATACCCTAAAAATAAAGGAATCCCTACCACTTATCAGTCCCTGAAGGGGAAAGTAGAGCATGTTAATTAAAGCTTAAATGTAACATTCTTATGTTCAATTCACATAGTTTTATAACATAAGAAAATTAAGCATATAGGGTAGCAGGGCCGGGAGGGGGGAGGATATAGGGGACTTTCTGGATAACACTTGAAATGTAAATGAAGAAAATATCTAATAAAAGTTGAAAAAAAAAAAAGAAAATTAAGCATAAAGAAATATTACCACCAGTTTTCTTTAGAGTCGCAAGCCTCTTTGAGTGGTTTCAGCTTTTGTTTTGAAGACTGGAAAAGTTTTACCATCTAGGCATCTGTTTGGGGGATGATTATAAATCTAGGTGCTAATTTCTGGGTTTGTCTTTGTCTTTGTTTGGTGGGTGTTTTGTTCCTTGGTTTGTAGGTTCTTATTGGTTTTTTGAGGCATGTGATGGGTGGGGTGGGGGTGGGGGCATGTTTTCCTGACCTGTTAAGCTGGTGTATTTACAGAGAGTAAACATACCAAGTTCCCTGCTTGTGTTGGAGGCTGGGATGCTGGAATGCTTTGAGAAGGAGTAGGTTGGAGAAAGACTTTGTGTTCTGCTGAGGCTGGGTTATAAATCTAAATGTTTCCTGCCATCAGGCTTGGGATAAGACTTAGGATAAGACTTGGATTCCAGAGCAGTAGGAGAGCTATGGAACTGCCCCTTGTTGCCCTGGAGGATAAGTCCTATGGATTAGCAGGGAGTCCATGCTTGTGTAGGAAACTGGGACAATGCAGCAAGCAGAGAAGGAAGATTAAAAGGGAAAGATCTGTGGAAACCATCTAATATGGGTCTAAGCAGCAGAGAAGTTGGGAAGGATGATCTCTTGCATCATTAGGGATGTAGTTTCAAGTTATCTTTGTAGATTTCAGATACATGTTTCTATTAGATGTAGTTTTGTATATATTTTGTTTTCTGTGTGTTGCTGTTTTTCGTACTTCCTTAACATTGCCTTTGGCATATCAGGAGTTTTTCTTCAAGAAAAGATCATTGGTCATATACCTATTTTCCTATATTTTTATCCTTAATATTGTTGGAAAAGATCATGCCCAAGTTAAAGATCATCTAGAAAAATTTATTTTCTTTTTTTTATTCATGTTCATTTTCAGACCCTGTGATCCAGACTTTTTAATTTTGTTTTGTTTTACAAAATGCATTAGGCATTCATATTTATTTCTATCGTCCTATCCCTTCTCTTATTGTTTTTAAGTAATTATCCAATTATTAAAATTATATTTATGAAAACAAATGTCCTCTGCAGGAAGGGATATATTTTTGTTATGCTTGTAATATATGGCAATTGGAAAATACATTCAAGAGAAGTGGACTGAAATATGAAGATATGAAATCCTGTCTTTGCAATTGTATGCAAATTAGTTGCTTCCTGAAGCCCCTGTCTCAAAACCAACAAGCAAATAGCTATTGTTTGTTCATTACATTTGTCCCATAAAATGATGTTTATTGTAATTGATAAATCTAATATTTAAAGGGCTCCAAATGGTTCATATTATGGGGCAGAGTTTATTATCATTATCCACAAAGACATAATCTATTATTCCTATTACAATTATTACAGGGGCCATAAGTCTATTTACAATTTGAACTTGAAGTTTGTTCTCAGGCTGATGGCTTGGTACTTCTTTACCGGGAGAGAAACTATATTGGTTTCTTCTCCCTAACATATGGATGCCATCACTATGTATTCTATTTTACAAATTGCAATGTGATTCAAAATTGTATTTCTCAAGTACAGCATTTTCCATAAATTGGAAAAAGTTTTGTTTTTCAAAATTATGCTTTGAGAATTTTGATCTTTTGTAATTATAGACTTTAAAATTTTTATAATTAAGGCAATACTAATATTTTGATATATAAATATTCCTGATTATTTAGGATGTGACTTTAACAACTGTTGATCCAAGCTCAAAATTTGGAATTATATGTGTGATATCATATATTCAAAATTTTTATTGTTGAACCTCCTTACTTTTCATAAAGCTGTGTAATGACTATTCTCTGTCAAAACCAGTTGACTGTTTAAATGTACTTACAACATACAAGTCTTTGTATTCTTCAACAACCAGATGTTGTCCAACACCCCATTGATTATTGTATAATTACAGTGTACTCTAAATCAATTTATGTTATTGTGGTAACATTTTGAAAGTGGGTTAGGATTTAATTTGGGAGTTAGAAATGAGGCCATATAAAGCAGTTCTGAAATGATATAAAGAAGTAGAGACATGAACTATTTGTTTCTAAATAAACAGTATTACCCAATATAAAACATGCTATTGATAGAAGTAATGAAAATCAATTATACTAGAGCCCTTTGTTACTATGATAATTAATGTCTGGAAATACATATTCATTCTAATAGTCAATGGAAAACAGATGCTCTTATAAATTCCCATTGTTTATCATATATGTCAGGATAGATCTTCAATATTATTTTAATAAGCCACCAGAGAAAATAAAGAGAAGATTTTAAAATATCTAAGCAAAGGAATTATGAGTTTATACTTTCCAATGCTTCAGTATTTAAGACATCCTGTCAAGTTTACAAATCTATCCTAATATCCCTCTGCCTACTTGTACATTGCAGGCCATAAGGAAGACATAACAAAGAACTTGCAGGAGTGGAGTGCAAATGCATAGTTGTCAATTTCACTTCATTGCTTTATTTTGAAGTTTAGATGCATACAACTAATAAGTATTGCATGATAAATGAGGAACAAATTGAAGTGTGACTACAGCATGTGAAAATCTTCAGTGCATGAAACTTTCAACATGACACATCCATATTTGCAATTCATTGCATCCAAGATTTAGTTACTCTGGCAAGCATATTCTAAACAGAAGTTTTAAAGAACTTTAAAAGTTCAGTGAGTGAGAGAACAAGCACTCACAATTAATAGAGCATAGTTCTGACATGAATAAAAATGGGTTATAACAATTATTTCATAATTACACACAAATAAAATATACTTTGGTTGGGAAATTTGGGAAACGTGAAAAGTTTTATATGTTAGGTAGTTTTAATACCTAAAAACGTGATGCAGTTAAAAATAAGACAAAATGAATTCGCAGGATTATATTCAGAAACATTTTTGAGAACATTTTATTCTGAATAAGGTAATAATGTTAATGTATAAAATTATTTAAATAAAATCCATATGGGTTACAAAGAATGCACATGTCAATCAGTAACTCATGGGATTCCTGATAGCAGGAACAGAGGTATTCTCTGACTCTTTTGTCTGTTTGGGAGACACTTTTCTTTCTATTGGCTTGTTGCCAACAGCCTTGATATGATGGCTTGTGCCTGGCCTTGTTGTAGCTGTTATGCTATGTTTGATTAATATTCCTTGAAAGCCTGCTCTTTTCTGAGGGGAGGCAGAGGAATGATGGATCTGGAGGAAAAGAAAAGTGGTGGGTGATAGACTGAAGGAGAGGAGAAGAAGGAGAAATCATAACTGGGTTGGATATATGAGAAAAATTTACAATATACAAATTAGCATATTCAAAAAAGAAATTCAATAATATAAAAGTTAAGTAATGTAGAAGAAGATACTAGCATTCATCAATAACACTTTAAATGTTAATAAACACTAGTTAAAACAGCTATTTTAAATATATAATAATTGGAACATTTAAAAGACTTTATAATTTGTATGTGGCCTATATAGAAGATGGAATTCTTATGAATTATAGTGGAATTTTGGGCTGCAACTTGAAAATATGTGTCAAATATAGTGTGCATATTCTATAGGAGATATTCTAGAGGAAGAACTTATATCTGAGGCAATAATTATGAATATGAAACTGCCTGAAATTTATACTCAAAAAAGTAAATCTGCCGAGCGTGGTGGCACACGCCTTTAACCCCAGCACTCCAGAGGCAGAGGCAGTCGGATTTCTGAGTTCGAGGCCAGCCTGGTCTACAAAGTGTTTTCCAGGACAGCCAGGGCTACACAGAGAAACCCTGTTTCAAAATACAAAAACAAAAACAAAAACAAACAAACAAACAAACAAACAAAAAGTAAATCTGTTTCAGAAGAGTTTAAATAGGAAGAAGACACATTAAATTGGCAGGAATTGAAGGAAGAGGTCCTCTGAAAGATTCAGATGGTTTCCTCTATGTAAGATATACCAACGACTAGGAAACCTTGTTTTTAAAATGTTCAACATCCTGAACCACCAGGGAGATGATTATTAAAACTAGTTTGAGATTGCATCTTATTCAGGATATAATAGGTTTCATCAAGAAATCAAATGACAATAAATGCTGTCAAGAGAGAGGAAATAAAATAATTTTACCTACTGTTTTGGGAGTAGAATCTGAAGCAGTCACTATGGAAATCAGTGTGAACATTCCTCAAAAAATTAGGAAGGAAATTTTTACATAACCCAGCTGTTCAGTCTTTGGAGTATCCTGAAATTATGCTATTTTCTTCAATAAAAATCTTTCTTAAATATATTTATTGGTACTTTATTCACGATTTCTAAGAAAGAAAGCCTCCTACTTGTCCAACAATTGATTAGTGAATGATGAATGTATGCATTACACATACACAAAGGACTTTTATCTAGCTACTAAAAATGAATTGGGAAAATCACAAACAAGAAAATGTGATTGGAAAAAGTATACTTAATTATGTGTCCAAGAAATGTAAAAGAAATGAATTATATACCCCTTCATCTTTGATCTTTATATTTTGTTTCTGGATTTCCTATAAAATTAGAAATAGATAATTAGGAGATCAGGACATTAAGGTACTGATGTCAGTAGAACACCAGATGAAAGAAAATATAGAAAAGTTATATTTGGGGTAGTAAGTTGTACAGAAGTAGAAGATTGCAAGACATCAGAGATCAATGAGCATTAAAGAAGGATGTTAAATGAGATAATGAAGTAATAAAAATTGGCACAGGTACATATTACCTCATAAAGTATATTTAATTTTTTTCAATAATTTATTTAGGCATTTTACATCATGATTGCAGGACCCCCATGTTTCTTTTCTCTCAGACACCCTCTTACTAAACTTTCCAATTACTCTCTCTCTCCTTCACCTGAAAGAAGGGGCAGTCCCTTTGGGTACCACCCTACCCTGAGACAACAAGTCACAGTAGTATTAAACTCATCATCTCCAAATGAGGCCCAACCAGGCAGTCCAGCTAGGGGAACAAGATACAATGCCATGGAACAGAGACAGAGACAGGCCCCCTCCAATTGTTATAGAACCCATGTGAAGACCAAGCTGCACATCTGCTACAAGTATGTAGAGTGTCTATGTTCAGTTCCTACATGCTCTTTGGTTGGTGGTTAGATCCCCGTGGGACACCATGGGCCCAGGATAGCTGGCTGTGTGTCTTTTTGTACTCACCTTGATCCCTTTGTCTCACTCATTTCTATTCTTTCCCTCTCCCACAAGACTCCTTGAGTTCTGCCTGATGTTTGGCTGTGGATCTCTCCATCTGTTTTCATCTGCTGCTGGGTGAAGCCTCTCAGAAGACAGTTATGCTATGTACCTGTCTGAAAGCATAACAGAGCATCATAAATAGTGTTTGGGATTGGCTTTCTCACATGGCTTTGTCTCAAGTTGGGTCAGTTATTGATTGGCTGTTCCTTCAATCTCTGCTTCAACATTATCACTGTACATATTGTAGACAGGACAAATTTTAGGTTGAACATTTTATGGGTGGTTTGAAGCCTCTTTCCCTCCACTGAAAGAGGAGGCTAGAATAAGTGGCCAGATCTGTCTCCATAATGTCCACTGTAGATATATCACCATAGTTTACTCCCATAGTCTCCCTGGAGTCCCCTTCCCAGTCCCATGTCTTCAGCTAGGACAAGAGTTGATCCCCACTGATTTCCAATCTAAGGCCCCGCCCTCTGCAGGTTCCCATCTCCCCATGTCTAATCCATTCCACTCTTGATTTCAACCTTTCCCTACTCAGTTCCTTCAATACCCAGTGACTATTTTGTTTCCTCTTCAAGAATTCATACATGCTACCTTGGGCCTACATTATTACCCACTTACATTGGATCTGTGGATTACAACATGGCTGTCATGCACTTTATGGCTAATGTCCACTTCAAGTGAGTATATGGAATACATATTTTTATGGNGGTAGAATTGAGATAAGAGTGGATACAGAGGGGATAGTAATCATAACATGTTATATACACAGTAAAAAATAGTAAGTAAAATATCAATAAATATTGCATTTTTATATCAAATATATTTTACATTTTTAAAGCTGAAAGAAGTGATGTTGAAAACTTTCCTATAATGAAATGGTAAATATGGGATAAGAATGAAATCTCTAACTTGATTTAAACATTGCACATGTGTATGTATTTAAAAATATTGTATGTACATTGTATGCTGAGAATCCAAATATGAACACATTTATGTTTTGATTCATAGTTATGAATCAATTTATCTTAAGAAATCTAAATCATCATTAATTCCATCTTCAAACCCATGTCACTACAGTAGGTAGTACATAGAGTAGAATATAGAATATAGGTCGGCAGAAGAGCCGATATTGATTTGATAGTGTTATTTTGCAAATAGCTATTTTGTGAACAATGAATGTTCCTTGAGGCATTGTGTCTTCCCATTTGGAAATGACCATTGATTGCCAAGACCAAACTCTTATGGTCTGCACAATTTAGTAATTAGCATCTAGCTTCTGGATATTGTTCTTAAAATTATAAATCATACTTTGTGTTTTGTTTATTATTTTTGAGTTTCATAAAGATGTCAATCTTTTTTGTCTGCATACTAAATAAACTTTCATTACTCTATATTTTTATTATTTGGGCATTTGATAACACTCTGGTAACATAGAAAAAACTTAATGTGCATAACAACTGAAAATCTGTAAAAAATATGTATAAAATATGACAAACGTTCTTGACTAATAAAAGGCTATATTTGCTGTCCTAAAATAATCTTTGAAATATTATGAGAAGCTTTCAGTAATATGTAGCAAATTTAGAATAGACAGTACAGAGAGATCAAGTATCCATGAAAGCTCACTGACAGATCCATACCTTTTATCTAAAAAACTTGTGTTTAACTCAAGTTTTATAAGAAACAGTACTCCTACTGTACTGGCTATTTTTGTGTCAACTTGACACAGGATGGAGTTATCAGGAGCTTCAGTTGGGGAAATGCCTCCACAAAATCCAGCTCAAGGCATTTTCTTAATTAGTGATCAAGTGGGGAGGTCCCCTTGTGGGTGGTGCCATCTCTGGGCTGGTAGTCTTGATTCTATAAGAGAGCAGGCTGAGCAAGCCAGGGAAAGCAGTAAAGAACATCCCTGGGGTTCTATCTCTAGCTTCTCCATTGTGGGCCCTGTGTTCCATCTAGAAGAGGATCAACAATATGAACTAATCAGAACCCCCAGAACTCGTGTCTCTAGCTCCATATACAGCAGAAGATGGCCTAGCTGGCCATCATTGGGAAGAGAGGCCCCTTGGTACTGCAATCTTTATATGCCCCAATACAGGGGAACGCCAGGGCCAAGAAGTGGGAGTGGGTGGACAGGGGAGGGGGGAGGGGGAAGGGGGAAGAGGACTTTAGGAATAGCATTTGAAATGTAAATTAAGAAAATATCTAATTAAAAAAAATTGGAAAAAAAAAAAAAAAAAAAAAAGAACATCCCTCCATGGCCTCTGCATCAGCTCCTGCTCCCTGACCTGCTTGAGTTCCAGTCTGGAATTCTTTTAGTGATGAACAACAATGTGGAAGTGTAACCTGAATACACCCTTTCCCCCCCAACTGCTTCTTGGTCATGATGTTTGTGAAGGAATAGAAACCTTGACTAAGGCACCTACCTGTGAGCATTCTGAGTGAAGAACATAAACAGAACTTAAACACTGAAGTTAGTTCAGTAACAAGTAAGACTTCATTAAAGTTAATATAAAGTTGATGAAATAATTATTAAATGATTCTCTTAATATTTAGAAACATTTGTTATGGACAATTTTAATTTAATATATTATCACTGTATCTTCCCATGAAGCTCCTTAAGCAATTATACCTGAACGAAAACAAGAAGTACAGTTATAAATATAAACAGTAAATCGAGATATTTGGAACAAAATAATAATTATCTCAAATTACCACTTTAACACTGTTCTTTACAAAACTTTGTGTTTTTTATTTTTTATGATTTATAGGGTTTGTTTTTATGGAATTAAGTTTCAGAGTTTTCTTTGAAAATGTAATCATTGGTTTATGAGCCCCAAGAATCCAATTAAGAAACCAAGTCAGTGTGTTTACCTCATAGGCTGCAGAGAGGCCTCGGATTGCTCCTACAAATTAATGTGAGATTGACCATTACAATATTAAATGAGGGTAAACTTCCTCTTAAATTTGATACAAATATGGTGGTACTTATGAGTCACCCCAAAATTCAAATTCTGCTTGCTGAAAGAGAAATTTTTGATTGAACTAATGCACATAAAAGTGAACTACAAAAGTGCAAAATGTAGATGAGACATTAAGTTGATATAAGATACAATTTACTAAACACATGAAACTCAAGAAGAAGGAAGATTAAAATGTTTACACGTCACCCCTTCCTAGAATTACGAACAAAGCACACATTGAAGGAGTTACAGAGATCATGTGTGAAGCTGAATCCAAAGGATGGACCCAATGACTGCGACTGCCAGGGATCCATCCCACAATCAGCCACCAAACATAGACACTATAGCATATGCCAGCAAGACAGTGCTGAAAGAGCCCTGATATAGCTGTCTCATGGGAGACTATACCAGTTCCTGGCAAACATGGAGGTGGATGCTCACAGTCAGCTATTAGATGGAACACAGCGTTCCCAAGGAAGAGCTAGAGAAAGTACCCAAGGAGCTGAAGGGGTCTTCAACCCTATAGGTGGAAGAATAACATGAACTAACTAGTAGCCCCTGAGCTCATGTCTCTAGCTGCATATATAGAAGAGGATGGCCTAGTTGGCCATCATTGGGAAGAGAAGCCCCTTGGTCATGCAGACTTTATATGTCCCAATACAGGGGAACGCCAGGGCCAAGATATGGGAGTGGGTGGGTAGGGGAGCAGGGCCAGGAGGGGGGAGTGTATAGGGAACTTTCTGGATAACACTTTAAATGTAAATGAAGAAAATATCTAATAAAAGTTGGAAAAAAAAGAAATGAGATTTAGTACTTTCATGAATACAAGAAGTAGATGTAATAGTTTAGTTTATATTAAATTTCAAATAACATTTGGTAAAGAATCATGTGAATGTTTAGGTATGTTTTTCAGACATGAAGATCATCAATACACATCCTGTCATGATCATGATGATAACCAGGTCAAACACAGATTATAAGAGAAATTGACACTCTGTAATAGAGATGTTTATAATTTATTCTTGGATGTGTGTGGTAGTTCAGTCATGTACCAAATATAAAAATACTTAGATATAAAATAAATATATGCAGAATAATTTGTCCAAGTAGTCACAGGACGCAGTCAGAAGCAATAACTAAACTATTAACTCAATTGCAAACAAAGATTTAGATGGGTACATTTGTGAATAAGTTAAGAGTTGTTTAATTTTTTCTTTGTAATAAAAATTTTCTTACCTTTTAACATGGCCTGTATCTCTGATCATAGATTGGATGTAAAGGAAAATTTGCAGATAAACTAAAATAATTTCATCCTTTCAGCACATATAATATGTCATAAGTGTAACAGCTTTTATAAGAATTTTTAGTTATTCTAACTAGCTCAAAAATGAAATTAAATATTGTGTAACATATTTAGTTTGCATACATGGGACAAAATAACATTTCATTTGATGAAAAATATTCCTAGTTAAATACAGAAAATATTTATGCTCTTCAGTAGCCTTCATTTTATTACTTTCTAAAAATAATACTAAATAAATAGCTATGATTTTGGAGATGGGTTTGTGAAAACACAAGCTTAGTTTGGTATAAAAATGAAAAGTATTAAATTAGGCTTAAATCTGTGTATAAAATGTTGGAAATTCATCATTATATTAATTATATGAATTGAGAACAGAAAGTCAATCCATACAGACTTTGAATGCGCCAAACTATGTGGGCCATCTTTGCCAATACCTTACATTCTTGTCAGATTTAATGGAAAATTGATGTTGAAGTTGTGGGAATAATGTAAGAGGCAAAGGATGGGTAAAGTCTGTGAAATGAGATTTTCTGGCTAAGACATGAGGATCACAATCATGAACCTTTGGCAGCTGAGGTTATCTGTTAGACAACAAAAGAAGATGAAGCCAGCCATAAAGTTGCCACCAATAAGAAGCAATTAGTAGCAGATTGCTGTTGGATGAGGAAAAAAAAAAAAAAAACAATCTGAGGAGTGTGGCCAATGATAGATTACCTATACTCCAATCAATAGTCCTGGCACACACGAAGGAATTAATGACATTGAATGGGTTTAGCAGGTTACAAATCAAAAAGAAAGTGAATACAAAAAGGAAAAGTAACCATATAGGGAAAAGTCTGAAGGAAAGTGAAGGGGGTGAGAGGTGGCTATGATCATTATTTCATAAAATATATAGTTCTAAAGAATAAAAAATGAAGTAAATCCAAGGTATTACTTCACTACATAGAATGTGTATTAAGAAAATCCAACAAGCAAAATGTATATAAAGTCCTACATCTTTCATATTTACACAATGAAGTATTATTCATCTGATAAAAAGTAATGTAATGAAACTTACTGATACATTTCTTATTTTAATATTGTGTTTTTTATATGTATGAATGTGTAAATATGAGAATGGGCCACTCAGCTGTCTATCAGGTAATTTTTTACTTCTCCACCTTGATAGCACATGCTCGCTTACCAGACTAAGAGCTCATTTGATACTAGCCTGGTCAGCAAGCCTCTGAGAGGCACTATCATTGCCTCTTCATAAATAATAGAAATATATATATGTGTGTGTGTGTATGTGTGTGTGTGTGTGTGTGTGTGTGTGTGTGTGTGTGTGCGTGTGTGCATGTGTGAGTGCATTGTGCAAATGCGTGTGTGCATGTGTGTGTCTTTGTGTGTATATGCATGCATGTGCACACATTCATGTGCCCACTGGCATATCATAGCACACATGTAGTGATCTGAAGACAACTTGTGGGAGTTGGTCCTTTCCTTAAACCATGTGACTCCTGGAGATTAAATTCAGAATTCTGCGTCATACTCTAAAGTTTTATCTAAATCATCTTGCTAGCCTCTGATATTTATTTTAACAACATTAATTTATAATCTTTAAAACATAATTATACTAGCCGGGCATGGTGGCGCATGCCTTTAATCCCAGCACTCGGGAGGCAGAGGCAGGTGGATTTCTGAGTTCAAGGCCAGCCTGGTCTACAAAGCGAGTTCTAGGACAGCCAGGGCTATACAGAGAAACCCTGTCTCGAAAAACCAAAAACCAACCAAACAAACAAACAAAAACATAATTATACTTAAAGCCATTTATGCTAGACCCTTATTTTTTTTCTTAATGCTTGAGACTTAAAACCAATTGTGTGACATTTAATTCAAATTATTTCATATAATAACTTTGGCATTTTATTTGAATTCACAGCCACAGTGATGAAAGTTTTAATATTCCAAAATGTACTGCCAAGGAATTTGAACTCTTATGAAACTGAATGCAGAGCAGGCTTTAGAACAGGTAATTTTTCTCAATATGCAAATCCATAAAGGTGAAACTGTGTAAGTGTCCCAGACACCTTTGTCCAGTCTTACTGATTCTTTTACCAAGGTGTGTGGCAGAGTGAATGAAATGTTTTCAAGTGCCACAAAGTGCCAGCAAGTCACAGTAATTACAAAACGAATGACCCAGACAGTCTAGGCACAGTGTATAAGACTTGGTACCTATTGAGCAGCATACAAAATTATATAAAAAAAAATGTTTCTCCAAAACATTTAAAATATTAAAGATTAAATACAACATTAATGTTCTCATTTATTTATTTTTTTGCACTTCTTTATTTTGTATTTTGTTCCAGAAATTCTTAAACTTGTTACACTGCATTTATATTCTGACAAGTTTGGCTTTGCCCAAAGATTATCCATTTCTCTAAGTCATTACTGGTTTCTTTTTATCTCTTTTTCTACAGTTCTTTCTAAGATGTTTATATATAATCTTCCTTCCTTCATGTTCCATATAATCTTTTACTATTTTTATGTATTACCTGACAAAATAGATATACTTTACTCTATTTCTATACCCTAAATTTGAATGAACTTTACATTATATGAAAATCTTAAAAAATAGCATTTCAATCAAACAAGCAAACATTTGTGTGCCTTACTTTTAAAACTCATGGGTTGAAAATCAGTATTTTTTATTAACATTTTTACTTTATTTACATTTCAAATGTTATCCTCTTTTCCAGTTCTCACCTGCAAACCCTCCTATCCCATCCCCCCTTCCCCTTCTATAATGGTGTTCCAACTCCCACCCACCTACTCCAGCCTCCCCTAAACTGGAGCATCAAGCCTTCACAGGACCAAGGGCTTCTTCTTCCATCGATGCCCAACAAGGCCATCCTCTGCTACATATGTGGCTGGAGCCATGAGTCTCTTCATGTGTACTCTTTGGTTTATGGATTAATCCCTAGGAACTCTGGGGGTGGGGTTAGTTCATAATTGTTCTTTCTATGGAGTTGCAAACCCCTTTTTTTAATTTTTGCTGCTTTTTCTATGTTTGTCAGAATGATTAAAAATTTAGTAAGTCTTTCATTCATTCTTTACTTTAAAAAAGAGTTATCTCCATTAATATGATACAAAATTAATGTCTAGCTAGGGGATTGAGAATAATTATATGCATAATTTTGATTTTCAAATCAATACTATTTGTGATAAAATGATTCATTTTTAAAGATATACTTCTTTTAATTTATTTTTTTAAATGTTATAATCCAGACTTTGTCCCCATCCCTGTCCACCCTCTGAATGTTCCACATCCTACACCTCTTCATCTTGTCTCCAAGAAGATGTCCCAATCCACACACACCCCAGACATCCCTGCTCCCTAGGGACCCATGGCTCTCAAGGGTTAGGTGCATATTCTCTAATTCCAGAAGCAGCAGTCCTCTGCTATATATGTATTGGAGGCCTCATAGTATTTTTGTAAGTTTTAAGGTAAACATTTTTAATTCAAAGTTTTATTTATTACTATAATAGTATTATAAAAGTTTTAAAATACTTTAGGTTTCAATAATGAAATTTAGAATATGTGCAGACTTTTTGTAACCTAAGAACTATCAAACTTGTGTATGTTTGTCTTATATGGATTTGACTCCATTATTTAACTACATATTTAAGTTTGTTACAGATGTGTCTTTCAGTATATTCAGTTTATTAATATATATTAAAATTACCTTTGAAAGAAATAATAATTAATATGTATATTTTAATTTTAATGACACTTAGTATTATAATTTAGATTAAATGAAATTATTTCTATAAAAGTTTTAATAATTAAAAATTAAACATCCAATATGTAAAAGATATAAAAATATATTTGCTTTTCATTTAAACTGTATGTATGATCATAAAACATCTCTACAAATGAAAATAGCCTGACAGTATGAGTTTACTACAGTTTTTACATCCTGAGTTCCCCTTGGCCTAAATTATGTCTACTGATATTTTGATAAAAGAAAATTCTCTAGATTTAAAAATATTGATTTTTATAAGACTGAGCTATATTTCTCTCATTACTTTTTACTCTTTTTAATTATTGAGCACCTTGATGATTCCTGAAAGTAACAGTCATATACTTTTAACTTTATTAGGAGAGTATGTCAAAGCAAGTATATTTGTTTAATAATATTGTACTTATTCTTTTTTGATGTTCTTTTTTATTATTAGATATTTTCTTCATTTACTTTTCAAATACTATCCTGAAAGTCCCCTTTAACCTCCCCGACCTCGCTCCCTAATTCTTTTTAGATAAACTCAGACTTTCCTTATGTAAACTTGAGGAAGCCAAAAGAGTAGTAAATCCACATTTCACCCAGGAGATATTTTAGATTGCAACCTTTGCTAAAGACAAATGAAGTTATTTTCTATTTCTATGTTGATCCAACATTTATGTTTCCTATAGTAGAAAAAATGAATCAAATAAATAAAGCCTCATAATATACAATTCTAAAGTTAATTTTTAAAACATCTCTTTCCACTGTTTTGACATATATTTATTTTGGACAGATTTGTAATTGTATGTAAACATTTCTTAGCTAATATAATAAATTCTGACATTAAATTTGTTAGACCAGAATCTGATAAAAATGTATACTCATTTTCCTCAAGTGTAGTATACTAAGAAGTATAATTTTCACTTTGGTAATTCTGTTCCTGTTTTAACTTTGGAAAGTGTACATAAACATTCAATTTAAATATGTGAATGAAAGGAAATTAAACTGGAAGTCAAAAGTTTACTCTTCTTTTCTAAATGATGAAAATCAGTGAAGTAACTGTATGCAGAGCTGTTTGTATAGTTTCAAATGGTGCAGTGAGAACACATTCAGGGCAGCTGCTTGAGAACTCGCTGTTTCTTACTGATGCAAAGAAAGATCAATCTTGCACAGAATTTGTGAATTTAATATCATTCATCTAAAATTTTAAATATCTTCTGAGTATAATATTTACAATGCTTATCTTCTTTAAAATAAAACATTCTTGAAAACAAGTGAATATTGTTTTCATACCCCCTACACATAGTTAATATAAGATTTGATAATTCTTAACACATTTGTCAGATATAGTCACTGATTTCATCTTACTTACTCTCTTCTCTTCAATTAATCATACTTTTCCATACATAGTATATAATTGCTATGATACACCAATAAATAGCAGTATAAGCTTTTAAGAAGATACAAATAAACAGGTCTAATTACTGGAAATCAACATATAAGTAAAGAAATGATATAAAATATGCATTACATAGGTTTTATAATTTAATATACATCAAACACAGAGAAAAATCTCATATATTTAGCAGTTTACAGTAAACTGGTTGCTATCTGGCTACCTGATGGCAGTCCAATTCTCAATTCATACTGCAAATCCATTACCAAGACTACAGCTTCTTTGCAGATTCCATTCAGAAGTCCTGATTGTGTTGTTGTGGTTGTTGTTCTATGTTAGGAAACAATATAACAAGTTAATTTGACACTGTCTTTCTTTACCTTTCCTTTCAGATAGTGGAGAAAACCTCCTGGCCTTTAAACTCCACATTCCAGGGCTGCATCCATTGGATCACAGTCTTTGCTTACTAGAATCTCTCTCTCTCTCTCTCTCTCTCTCTCTCTCTCTCTCTCTCTCTCTCTCTCTTTCTCAAAAATATCATATAAAATGCATCAAACATTCCATTTTCTGCCCCATAATTTTGTTTGCATACATGGAGATCTGCAGGCACCAGAGATGACCAGGGAGGTCATCCACCAAGCCCTTGGGACTCAACCAAAACTGGGAAACTACAAGTACCTTGTGCTCCTGTTTTCAACCCACAATATTTCCTGTGTTCCTGAGGGCTGCCAGTACCAGGGACATCCAAATGAAACCAATTTCTACACACCTACTCACCCCCAGTTCTCTGCCTGCCTGGTCCCCCTGGGACAATCCTGGCAAACATGATCTACACCCTGTCCCTTGTGTTCTATTTTCTGTCCCAGAGCTCTGAAGGCATTGCTGGGGGATTGCCAGCAACAGGGGCAACCAGATAAGACCCAATCTCCCAATCCTTTGCTTGCCAAATATCCTTAAAGCATACAGCTGTAAAGTGTACAATGTCCCCTGTGCTCCATTTTCAGGCCCCAAACTCTGCCTACATTCTTTGAGACCTGCTGGCACAGTGAAAAGCAGATGGTTAAAGGTTGTCATAAGACTACATTTAAGAACCAGGTCAATTTGGTATCAACAGCGCCCAGATCTATAACAGCAAACACTGGATATACAACACTGCTATAAAACAAGAAAATGACTTTAGATCTAATTCTATGAAGATGATAGAGGCCTTTCATGAGGAACTAAATACGGCCTTAAAGAGTTATAGGAAAATAAAACCATACATGTGAAAAAAATAAATAAAACTGTTTAATACTTGAAAATGGAATAGAAGCAATAAAGAAAACACAAACTGAGGAGATCCTAGAGATAGAAAACCAAGGTAAGAGAGGAGAAACCACAGATGCAAGCATCACCAACAGAATACAAGAGGTAGTACAGAAAATATCAAACAGAAAGGATACTATAAAAGAAATTGATACAAATAAAAAATGTTAAATTTAAAAAGTTTTTGACAGAAGCATCCAAGAAATTTGGAACACTATTAAAAGATCAAATCTAATTTCATAGGAAAAGAAGAAGGAGAATATTCCCAGCTCAGAAGGTCCAGAAAATACTTTCAACAAAACCCTAGAAGAAAATTTCTCTAACCCAAAGAACAAGATGCCCACAAACATACAAGACGCTCACAGAAAATGAAATAGATTAGACTAAAAAAGAATATCCTACCTTTAAATAATAATCAGAATACTAAATATATAAAACAAAGAAAGAATATTAAAAGCTGCAAGGGGAAAAATGTAACATATAAAGGGAGAGCTATCAGAATTACACACAAATTCTCAACAGAGACTTTAAATGTCAGAAGGGACTACACAGATGATTTGCAGTTCCTAAGTTCCTCAGATGCTAGGGGACTTAAATAAGGATAGCCTATTACCTAACAGTAAACTGCTACAAAAAAAAAAAAAATGTTATCGAAGCTATCAGACCCAATAACCAAATTGGCATAGCTACAGTTAATGTATAATAAAATAGACTTCGAAAGAAAAATCAGTAAAAAGATATGTAGTAAGACACATATGACTTCATGTTAGTCAAAGGAAAAACTTCACCAAGATGCCATCTCAGTTCAGAATATCTATGCCTCAATGCAAATGTACCATATTTGTAAAATTATCAGACCTAAAGCTTAAATCACACATGGAAGACTACGCATGAATTGTAGGAAACATTATTATAGGAAAATAAAATCAAACAGGTGAAAAAAGTAAATAAAACGGTTTAAGACTTGAAAATGGAAATAGAAACAATAAAGAAAACACAAACTGAGGAAATTAATGCATGCCATTGTCACCAATGAACATTCCATCATGTCAAAAACTGAGAAACATTAGAACTAACAGACATCATAACTCAAATGGACCTAACATATCTACAGAACATTTCAACATAACACAAATAATGTGCCTCCTTCTCATCACATGGTGAAATTGGCCATATACTCAGACACAAAGCATGTATCAACATATATAAGAAAATTTAAATGGATTCAAGCTGGATGACAACAAAAAGAGAAACACAGAAAGTTTGCAAACTCATAGAAACTGAACGAGATTCTACTCCATGTCTAGAGTCAAGGAAGAAATAAACAAAAGATTTAGACTTTCTAAAATTCAATAAAAATGAAGGCACAACATACCCAAACTCATGGAGTCATAAGGAAAGTTGTGCAATGAGGAATGTTCATAGCACTGTATGCCTTCATAAAGAATTTACTTAGATCTCATAGAAACAACTTAGCAACACACCTGAAATCTCTAGAACAAAATGAACCAATACACCCAAGAGGAATAGATGGCAAGACACAACCAAACTTAGGGCTGAAAACAATAAAATCGAAACAGAGAACACAAAGAATCAGTGAAACAAAGTGATGGTTCATAGAGAAAATCACCAAGATAGACAAATCTATAGAGAAGATAACTAAAAGGGAGAAAAAGAATATCCAAATTAATGAAATCAGAGATTAAAAGGGGGACATAAGCACCGAGGAAATCTACAGAAGCCCTAGGTCTTACTTCAAAAATCTCTTCTCCAAAACCTTGAAAATTTAAATGAAATGGATTATTAACAGTCCTAAAATTTCTACGTAAATAAAATCCAGAGACACATACATCATTCAACATATGGAAATACATCAATGTCATCTAACATATTAAATAACTGAAAGCAAAGAATAAAATAAAGGCAATATACATAAATATGATAACCAACATCATTTTAAATGGGTAGAAATGTAAAGCAATTCTTCTAAAATCCTGGAGAAAGAAAAGATCTCTATGTTACCTATATATATTCCATATGCTACTTGAAATTTTAACTAGAGCAATAAGCCAGCTAAAGTGATCAAGGGGATATAAATTGGAAGTGAAAAAGCAGAGTGTCTCTATTTGAAGATAACTTGATACTATATGTAAGTAACAACAAAATTTTTTACCAAAGAACTCCTAAAGCTGACAAACACCTTCAGCAAAGAAGCTGAATACAAAATTAACTCTCAAAACCACAAATAATATAAAATATCTCGGTGTAACTCTAACCAAGCAAGTGTAAGACCTATATGAAAAGAACATCAAATCTTTGAAAATAGAAATTTAAGAATATATCAGAAAGTGGAAAGATAAATATGTGATAGTAAAAAAAAAAAAAATAGACTCAAAGTCCTCAAATAAAATATGAGAAATGTAGAAAGCACTAAGGATAAATATACCTAAATATAAACCTAGGCAACAAATATATTAATATAATTAATAGAAGAATGGAATAGAAGTGCGAGAAACAACTTCAAGAACTGACAGTAGGGAATGTACAAAATTCAAAAGCTTCTCCATGTAAGAATATCAACAAACAATCAATAGAATAAATTATTTGCCATCTATGTCTCAGAAAAAGGGTTCATCACTAGAAAAAATAAGAACTAAGGAAACAAAGTTGCTAATCAAGTAAGTGAGTAAATTTGAACTTTTTAAGCAAAATACAAATGGCCAAAAAATACACTATTCTTTTTGATTTCTAGCCATCAATATGAGAATCAAAACTTTGAGGTTCAATCCATTCCATTAAGAATGATATAAGGACAAGAGAGGTGGTGCAGTGATTGTGATTAAGAGCATTTGCTGCTGTTCCAGAGAACTTGGATTTGATTTACAGCACACATATGCTGTTCACAAAAATCTGTAACTCGAGACATGGGAATTCTGATGTAGCACAGGCAAAAGTGTCATACACATAAAATAAAATCTAATTTAAATGATTTTAAGTTATTGTAATCAAGAAAACAAAGCCCGGTGGGGTGGCGCATGCCTTTAATCCCAGCACTCAGGAGGCAGAGGCAGGAGGATTTCTGAGTTTGAGGCCTGTCTGGTCTACAAAGTAAGTTCCAGGACAGCCAGGGCTAAAGAGAAACCCTGTCTCAAAATACAAAAAGCAAAAATAATAATAATAATAATAATAATAATAATAATAATAATAATAATAATAAAAAAATAAAAAGAAAACAAATAGCACATATGAAAACATTGTGAAAACACACACACACACACACACACACACACACACACACACACACACACAAAAAAGCCCACTTATTCACTGTTAGAGCAAATATATGCTGGGTACCACTTAAAAACCCAGTGTGGGATCTTCTAGCAAACAAAAAAGAATTTCCACCTAATCTAGCTGAAATGTTCCTGAGTATATACAGTCAAGGCCCTCCTTCTTATAAAGGAGACACTTGCTATTTTTATTTACCTTGTGTCTTTTCACAATAACAAGGACCGAGTCGTTAGTGAGAATGCAATGCATATACACAACAACACAAGATTTTTTCATCTGTAAACATGATGAAATTTACAAGAAAATAAATGAACTTAGAAACATTTTTTTTTTTTTTTTTTTTTTTTTTTTTGGCCAGGAAATCCAGGATCAAAAAGAATTCCACGTCTTCTCCTACAGAGGTCTGAGCTTCTAATTTTTAAATATGAATAGTCATTTGGAATAAAACATATATAAAGGTTTCATAAACACCACACACACACACACACACACACACACACACACACATCTATATCAATACCTATATCTAGATCTAGATCATAGATATAGATCTAGATATAGGTCTGAGCATCTAATTTTTAAATATAAATAGTCATTTGGAATAAAACATATATAAAGGTTTCATATATACACACATACACAGAGGCACACACACACACACATACGCACACATATACTACATAAAGCTTTCCCAAGATGACTTGCAGGAAAAGAGCCCCTAGGGGAGGGGCTTAAGGAAGACAGCATACCAAAGTACCAAAAAGGGTATGAAGACTGGGACTGAGAGAGTACAGAGAGGAAGGCAGATGGGAAGGTGAAGGGGGGCGTGAGGGAATTAAAAAAAAAAAAAAAAGGCAAATGAATGGAAACCCTATGTGGAAACCTGTACTTTTTGAGTTAGTTTAAAAACATCTATTTATAAACTATATATAAAAACAACTATTGTAAAACTTGTTTCATATATGAAAGGACAATCATGGATGTGATTGTACATTCCATTCACAGATCCTGTTTACAGTAACAAGGAGGATCCTAGTGAGTGTGGATGCCAAACTCTGTGTCAAACTCTAGAAACCTGGGATGCTGCTAGCCCGCATAGCTCCCATGGCTCTGTCTGGCAGAGATGGTGGGAAGAAAGACAAGGGGGGGCAGGGTGGGTTACAGAGCAGCTTGGCTTCCTCAGCAAATCTTTATTCTGCTTCTCTCTCAGCTGCAGCTGTTCACTCACTCACTCACTCACTCACTCACTCACTCACTCACTCTGCTCTCTCCTACACTGCTCTCTCACACTGGTGTTGCTCTCCTCATCTGCTGCTCTCTGGCCTAATGCTGCTGGCGCTCTCCTACACTGGTGTTCTCTAACACTGGTCTGGTCTCCTCATCTCTGGCCTCTCTCTGCTACACTGGTCTCTGGTCTCTGTCCCGTCTGTCTCTGGCCCCTGGATGTTCTGTCTACTCTGGTCACTGGCTGGTCGGTCTCTTCATCTGGGGCTGCCCTCAATTTATACTCCCATTCTCATGCCACCTCACACCACCCAATCATAAATACTCAGCACATCCAAGGCAGCATGTAAGATTGGCTGATAGAATGGCATCGTGAGATGTTGCGCTAATCTCTCCAATGAGTTATGCCTGCTGCTTTTACTGTGCATGACTGAGACTGGGATAAACAAGTGAGGTCACGGGGTTTGGCATAATGCCAGGTGCCATCTTTGGCCCATGCGGCCTCACCCGCTCCCCACACTGGGATTCTTCATTACACTAGCTTTCTCCTTACTTCATAAAGCATGTATTGATGGCCAACATCTTGTATGAATTTTCAGTAAACAGGGATCTCCAAAACATTTAAGTCTTTTATTTAATGATCTAATCTTTTTTAAGTCCTTTGAGTTGTGGGTAGAAAGAGTTGCAATGTTATTAGTGCCTCGTGCAGGGTTGGTGCCATTGGTCTGCATCCATGTGGAGAACTGAGAAAGTTAAACTCAGAGGCACATCAGCTCACCTGCATTCATTTTCAGTATGGTAAGAATTCCCATTGTACTTCAAAGTTTTTCACATTGCCTAGAAATTTTATTTCTGAAAATAGTTTGGACTAGTGATCGAGTCATAATTTCTACTTAGGGTAAGTATATTCATTTAATGGAAAATAATTTCATAAAATTTATAAATTCCTGTTCTTGATATGTTGTTATATCTCTATTGAAGCACTTCTGTAAATGTAATTCTATTATCTTTTGTTATTGGATATATTATTTATTTACATTTCAAATGTTATCCCTTTTCCTGCTTCCCAGAAGCCCCCTATATAACCGCCTCCCACTGCTTCTATCAGGGTGTTCCCATACTCAACTACTCCTGCATCCCCACCCTTGCCTTCCCCTAGATTAGGGCATTGACTCTTCACGGGACCAAAGGCCTCTTCTCACACTGATGCCAAACAATACCATCCTCTGCTACATATGCTGCTGGGGCCAAGGGTCATTTCATGTGTACTACGTGATTAGTAATTTAGTTCCTTGGAGCTTGGGGGGGTGGGGGGCGTTCTGATTGGTTGATATTGTTGTTCCTTCTAATGGGCTGCAAACCCCTTCAGTTTCCTTCAGTCCTTTAACTCCTCTATTAGGGTCCCTGTGCTCAGTCCAATGGTTGGCTGCAACCATCCACATTTCTTTCCTGCAGAGCCTTTCAGGAGACAGCTATATCAGGTTCTTGTAAGCATGCATTTCTTGGCATCCACAACAGAATCTGGGTTTGGTGACTGGATGTGTGATAGATCCCCAGGTAAGGCAGTCTCTTGATGCCCTTTCATTCAGTCTCTGCTCCACATTTTGTCTCTGATTTGCTACCATGAATATTTTTTACCCCTTCTAAGAAGAACCAAAGCACCTACACTTTGTTCCTGCTTCTTGAGCTTCATATGGTCTGTGAATTATATCTTGGGTATTCTGAGCTTTTGGGCTAATATCCACTTATCAGTGAGTGCATACTGTGAGTGTTCTTTTGTGATTGAGTTACTTCACCCAGGTGATATTTTCAAGTTTCATCCATTTCCCTAAGAATTTCATGGATTCGTCCTCTTTAATAGTTGTGTGGTACTCCTTTGTGTAAATGTATCACATTTTTTCTATCAATTCCTCTGTTGAAAGACATCTGAGTTTTTTCCAGTGTTTGGTTATTAAAAATAAGGCTGCTATGAACATAGTAGAGCATGTGAACTTGTTATATGTTGAAGCATCTTCTGGGTATGAGTGGTATAACTGTGTCCTTAGGTAATACTATGTACAGTTTTCTGAGGAACTGCCAGAATGATTTCCAGAATGGTTGTACCAGCTTGCATTCCCACCAACAATGGACGAACGAGTGTTCCTCTTTCTCCACATCCTCATCAGCATCTGCTGTCACCTGAATTTTTGATCTTAGCCTTTCTGACTGGTGTGAGGTGGAATCTCAGGGTTGTTTTGATTTGCATTTGATGACTAAGGATGTTGGATGTTTCTTTAAGACCTTCTCAGCCATTGGAGATTCCTCAGTTGAGAATTCTTTGTTTAGCTCTTTACCCCATTTTTAATGGGTCAATTTAATTCTCTGGAGTTTACCTTCTTGAGTTCTTTGATCTTCAACAAAGGAGCTAAAACCATCCAGTGGAAAAAAAGACAGCATTTTCAACAAATGGTGCTGGTTAAACTGGAGGCTAGCGTGTAGACGAATGCAAATAAATCCATTCTTATCCCCTTGTACAAAGCTCAAGTACAAGTGGATCAAGGACCTCCACATAAAACCAGATTCACTGAAACTAATAGAAGAGAAAGTGGAGGAAAACCTTGAACACATGGGCAAAGCATACAATTTCCTGAACAGAACACCAATGGCTTATGCTCTAAGATCAAGAATCTACAAATGAAACCTCATAAAATTGCAAAGCTTCTGTAAAACAAAGTACACTGTCAATAGGACAAAATGGCAACCAACAGATTGGGAAAAGATCTTTACCAATCCTACATCTGATAGCGGATAATTCTATTTTCTCAAGCTTTTCTTTACAATCGAATTGCATTGATGTAGAAAACTGCCATCAATGGAGAAACTAAGATGAAGTTTTGTGGAGTCTTCTTTTCCATCAGCATAGCTGGTGCTAAGACCAGAGCCAATGCGAGAAGCCGCACCCCAGCGGCAGCCATTGTCTTATTAATTAGGCTTGAAAGCCCGGTGACACCTGCAGGGGGCGGGGCTTTCCTCCCTCCCTCCCCCCCAAGTAATTTCCCCGAAATAAACAGTCGCCTTGAACTCAAAACACCAGTCTTGGCTAAGTTCTTTCCCCTCCCCCATCTCATTACAGCTCTGGACCATGCCTTCCAGGGAACCCGGTCTGTGGATGTAGGGATTTACCGCAGGCGGGCCTCTACAAAGTTTCACTGGGTGGTAAAAATTAAGAAAAATTATTATGTCCACTGGCAGCTAATTTTTCAGACTGGGCCAGTGAACAATTTTATTTTCTCTACTTTTTCATGCACACAATTGATTGGAAGAAAAATAACTATTAAATTCTAGTTATTAAAGCCAGGAATGATAAATCTCCAGTGACAAACGTGAAAATAATAGTGATAACTGAAATACAGAAAGATTCGATAAGCAACAAAACTATACAGGTGGTTGAATTAAAATTGCAACTGGGTCCTTTCAGCAAAATCCTGCTGGCGTATGCACTAGTGTCTGCATTTGTTGGCTGATTATGTGATGGACCTCCGGGGTGGAGCAGTCACTAGATGATCCATCCTTTCATCTTAGCTCTAAACTTTGTCTCTGCAACAACTTTCATAGATATTTTATTCCCTATTCTAGGGAGTAATGAAGTATCCACATGTTGGTCTTCTTTCATGATTTTCCCTGATATATCTGTCTCCTGTGAGGCTTTGTCAGTCTCTGACAAATACAGAAGTGGATGCTCACAGTCATCTATAGGAAGGAACACAGGGTACCCAATGTAGGTGCTAGAGAGAGTACCCAAGAGCTGTAGGGGTTTGCAACCCTATAGTTGGAACAACAATATGAACTAATCAGAACCCCTAGAGCTCGTGCCTCTAGCTGCATATGTAGCAGAAGATGGCCTAGTCGGCCATTATTGGGAAGAGAGGCCCCTTGGTCTAGCAGTCTTTATATGAGGCAGTACAGGGCCAAGAAGTGGGAGTGGGTGAGAGCAGGGCGGGGGGAGGGTATAGGGGACTTATGAGATAGCACATGAAATGTAAATGAAGAAAATATCTAATAAAAACACAAAAACAAACAAAAAAACAAAAAAACAAAAAGAATTATTTGAAGACTTCTCAAACAAAACACAACAAAATAAAACCAATCAATTAAATAAAATAAAATAAAATTGCAACTGACTTTAAAAGTGACCAACTAGTTGCACCATGAGATTATATTCAGCACAGAACTCGTTCTTTAAACTCTGAATTTAGAAATGTCTGAAATATTTAAATATTCTTGAGAATTTCAAAGATGTTTTCTGTTTTAATGTTTGAAATTTAAATATAAGTTATCACCTTGTCCAGTTTCATCTCTCCAATAAATGTCTTCTTCTTTCCCTGAAACATATTTCAAGCACTGCCTCACTCTCAAGCTGGTTGTTTGTTTCTTTTTATTTGTTTCTTTTTATTATTTTATTTTTATTATATATATGCACACATATGTATGTATATATATATGTGTGAATATGGGTATATATATATATATATATATATATATATATATATATATATAACCTTCTGAGTCAGCTTTTGTTGTTATATAATATATTTACAGGCATATCCATTCTGCATTCAACAATAAATTGTATTAACATACTATAACCTTTAAGTTATTAGAAACCATAATGGGCAGTTAAATTATATTTGAGAATTTATTTGAATGTCACCATTTAAAAGTGCTGATCTCAATTTTAGATAAAAAACAGTATTTTTAAAGAAGAGGAATAATTTGTGAGCGCTACATTTCTTTATAGTATATGCAGATTTATTTACTTCTTAGATTACTAGCTGAGAGTTAGATTCTTTTATTTTTGTCTGTTTTCAACCTATGTGATATCATACATTATACAGAAAAGAAAACTTCCTAAGACACTTATAAAATTGTCAATGAAAATAGTTTCAGACTTGTAGGTCTTCTGGCGGAATCTAAGAATCTCCAGGAGTCTTCATTCCATTTTTTTAACTCATAAGCTCAGAGAGGGTAGATGCTTATCCTTACAAACAGGAAACCATCAAAGATAAATGTGAGTCATTCAGGGAAACAAAGAAAGAACACATAAGTAAAAAGTAAAATCACTGAATTTCACACAGAATTGTAAACAAAACAGTGGCCAAAGTGTGATTTCCAGTAGTGTAAGCTTCTATGAAAATAGGCTAATAAGAGCTGCATGATATAATCAAGATTTTTTTCTAAGAATGATTTAATAACTCAGTAAAGACAGATATACAAAGTAGAGCAGTTGAAAGATTTGCGAATTTAAATTGCATGGAATTTCAACAGCATGGTTGCTGAAGCAAGACCTGAACAATGATAGCACAAATTGACTACTAATGTGGATAGGGGGATTTTCTCAGGGTCTCATCTGTAGATGAAAAGCAGTAGCCATTCACCCACTATGAAAAATAATGAAAACTAGTCCTCCTCAGGAATAAGAAAAAAAAATCCATTACACCCTTTATCCACTACTAAATAATCATCCCTAAACACACACACACATACACACACACATGACATACATACACTTTCAGTTATTGTTCATATACATATAAGTTTGTATTTATGTATGCATATCATGTGTGTCTGTTTGTGTAATAATAATAATTATAAATTGAGAGGCCAATAATTTGAGAAGTTGGTGGTAAAAAATGGGAATTCTCCATAAAGAATGAGTAATTCATATAAGGTTTTCAAATAAACATATTACACAGTACGTAAGTAGAATTGAATTTAATGGCAAGCCAATGATATCATTCTTCAAATTAATACCTAAGAAGGAAAACAGGACCTACACAAATATGAGGAAACTAAATCATTTCGAATTTGGCTAAAACTTATGCAGCAATGTATAGTAAGTACTATACATTGCATAAACCATTCTTAGGTGCATCATTAAGATCTTCTCTGTAACAGTGAGACAAGGGATGGAGTAGTTAGTAATATTTATGAAGGATAATCAGTATTTGAAACCCCATAATGCTAGTAATTCAAACAGGTATTTTGTTACACAATCTCTTGATTGTAATTTATCTTATTAAACAATATGATTTGGAAACACAAGATATATTTAAGACAAAGGTGAAACTTAGAGAAAATTTTATTAAATGAGAGGAAGGTATAAAGTTTTCCAATGTCTATGTTTTAAAAGTATCATAAAAGGCAGTGTTAAAGTAGTTGGTCCCCTTTGTGTCTTCATGAGGGAGAAGGATTAATGAAGCAGTCCAGGCTTGAGGAGCTCTTCACTTTGCCCTTAACCAGGAATCTGATGACCAGAAATAAGGGTGGGTTAAACCTTTAAGATCCTGCCCTTGTATCTTCTGAAAGTTCCATAACCCATCTTAAAACAAATGCCTCAAATGGAGCAACTTGTTCAAAATAGAAGCCTATGAGGAAAATACTAAATAGATATAGCAACTGATACCTACAATAAATTAATCCAAAGTATACAAGAATTTGATTAATTTTTTCAACATTTTAGAATATATCAAAATACAAAAAAAGCAAACATAATATTTGGGAAAGAGAATATACCTGTGTTTGAATGCCAGTGGGATGAAAACATAGCATGCTTTGCTGCATTGTACTTCGCACTTCTTGGACAAGAATGTTATATATTACAAATTTTCAAGATTCTGCAAGGCTGATCCATTAACTGAAATCTGTGATTATGGGAAGCTGGAACGATGAAAATTCACAGTCAAATTATTTTGAGCTATTTGAGTCCATTTATTATGCATTCATTCCTCATTTCCTGAATCTCACTTATAATATCCCACAACTATGAGGTCAAATAATTAGGGTGTTTTAATGGATATTAGCTTCCACCAACACAAAAATTACAAAGTGTTATTATACAGCATCTAAAACAGAGATTTCCTAACACTGTAACCCATGTTGTTGATGCACCACAAATGTATTTGAAAATTGTCTTAGTTTGTGACTTCTTTTGTTCTATGACCCTAAAAGGTGTGTAAGCAGTTCCACATTAGACCACATACGAGCAACCAGTATTGATATCTCAGTGCCATGAAAGCTTATATTTGATTCAGAATAAACGATCTTTTATTTTCTTTTGTTGACAACTGAATTTTGTTTTGAAAGTATTAGGCAAAGATAATTAAAACATAAGAGTTGAATATAATTAAAATACACACAAGAGTGAATATTTCATAAAATAAAGACTTATGTCTTGTGTATTGGAAATATAAGAGATTAGTTGGTAAGAATGAAAAAAAAAAGTTTTAAAGATAAAATAAATAATATATTATGCTCTTCATATACAAAGACAGCAGACAGTCTAGAAGAACTACGAAATTATTGTGATACCAGAAGATCATAGGGAAAGTATGACAATTATTTTAATATAGGGGTTAAACCTTCATGTCTGCAGCAGTCTGATTTTTCTATATTCAATGAGTTGTGTGGGTGTTGAAGTGTGTAAGTAATGAGGTCCTACTGCCAGTTTGTGGAGAGGAACCCACTGTATTAGCAAAGGCCTGGATTGTTCAGGAATTTCTTTGGGATCCCTTAGCCCACCAACACAACTGAATGTAACCCAGTCCCCATACAGGAAGCCACAATTGGTGACAAGAGGTAACCAGTTGAGACTCTGTGTCACATCTCTCACTAGTAGAACTTACTAGGATCAGCTTTATACATTTTAGGAAGCTTCTGCTTCACTATACTTCAATAACAATATTTTAGTGCAAATGATAAATAAAAGGTATTGTCTTTACTTAAAAATATTAAATGGCTAGTAGATAGTTACTTGCAAATACATAGCTATCCTTTGAAAAAATCCAACAGAGGGATCATCAGCAAGATTTCTCTCTGTGCCAAAAATTAAATATATATATATATATATGGACTGAACTTACTTATAAGTTTTGAACAAAAGAAAAATGAAAACTTTTAGAATTTCTTTTCTCTATTTTTGGGGAAGTAGGAAAAAATAAAAACATATTTAGAAGACCAGATAGTTTTGTTCTTCAGTTTTTGTCATCAATGGCTATTCCCTATTACACTCTGCCTTACTTAGGGTTTTATGCTGTGAACAGACACTATGGCCAAGGCAACCATTATAAGAACAACAATAATTAGGCCTGGTTTACAGATTCAGAGGTTCAGTCTGTTATCTTCCAACCAGGAACATGGCAGCATATAGCTAGGCATGGTGAAGGAGGAGCTGTGAGTTCTACTTGATCTGAAGGCTGCTAGGACAAGACTAGCTCCTACTTTATTAGGAGAAGGGTCTCATTGGATATCCTCATAGTCACACACTTCCTTCAACAAGGCCACACCTACTCCAACAAGGCCAGACCTCCTACTAGTACCACTCGCCACTGGACTAAGCATATCCAAACCACTATAGTCTCAAAATCTTTACTTTTGATTCATCCCATTGAAGAAATATTAAATCTCTGTAATCCCAAAGGGCACTGAAACATTTGTGATAACTCAAACTCCAAGAATTTGTCATGATGGGTTTTTCACCTCTTCAGTTATACAAAACAAACACAGCTTCACTGTCTTCATGTTGTCTGAGTGGTATTTTCAGAAAGAACATATGTGACTGGAGACAAAATATAGTGTAGGGTGAGAAGAATACTTGTTATTTGATAGGACTTAAGTACGGTATTTTAAGCATAATATCAGGTTACACACTTACAGACATGGGCTAGGGTACAATCTAAAAGTGCTCTAAGAGACAGGTCTCAGAACCTGAGTATTAAATCCTCTACCTCAAATAAAAGAAAGCACTCTTTGTTTTGTTTTCTTTAGGTTGTTCTATAAATGAAGATTTGAAATCTTAAAAAAAAAGCTCAATAAACATAAAATACAAATATTAGAAATCAGATTATCGTATTTGAGTTACAACTAACATAATTATATTAATAGTATTTCAACATTGGACAACTTTATATTACAGAAAAATAAACTTGTTTTAATATATGGCAAATAAAATATTTTAATATTGTGTTTTTCTATTTATATTTCTTTTTTAATTTTTATTTTTATTTTCAGAAAATATTGTATGTGAGTATTATATTAAGTTTCTCTAGAGTATCAGAATCAATAATTAAAATATTTATATAGCCCAGAAGTTCAGAATACCCAAAATACTATTCATGGACCAAATGAAGCTCAAGAAGATGGAAGACCAAAGTGTGGAAGGAGGATCAAAATATTCATGGGAGGAGATACAGAGACAAG
This sequence comes from Mus minutoides, assembly GCA_902729485.2. Classification (NCBI taxonomy): domain Eukaryota; kingdom Metazoa; phylum Chordata; class Mammalia; order Rodentia; family Muridae; genus Mus; species Mus minutoides. The sequence goes on along the minus strand of LR751064.1, from coordinate 10,520 downwards.
ATGTGGAACAGAAACTGAAGGAAAGGCCACTTACAGACTGCCCAGCTAGGGATACATCCCATATACAGTGACCAAACCCAGGCACTATTGGATGACAAGTGCTTGCTGATAGAGCTGTCTCCTGAGAGGCTCTACCAGTGCCTGACAAATACAGAAGTAGATGCTCACAGCCAACCATTGTACTGATCACAGGGTCCCCAATGGAGAAGCTAGAGAAAGGACCCATGGAGCTGAAGGAGTTTTCCATAGAAGGAACAACAATATGAACAACCAGTACCTCCAGAGCTCCCAGGAAGAACTCACCAACCAAAGAGTACACATGGAAGGACCCATGGTTCCAGATGCATATGTAGCAGAGGATGGCCTTGTGGGACATCAATTAGAGGAGAGGCTCTAGGTCCTGTGAAGACTCGATGCCCCACAGTGTAGATGAATGTAAGGATAGGGAAGCAGGAGTGGGTGGGTTGTTGAGCAGAAGGAAGGTGTTGGGTTAGGGTGTTTTGGAAGGGAAACAAGGAAAGGGGATAAAATTTGAAATGTAAATAAAGAAAATTTTAAAATATTTGCATATTCATGTATAAATCTACACATTCATAAGTTTATATACATATATTACAAACACACATAGACTCAGATATATTCTAACTATTGATTCTGTTCCTCTAGAGAAAACTAATAAATATAAAATATACGTATGAGTGCTTGCTTGGGAGTCTATATACATATATTTACACATGAAATTAAAATATTTTATGTTAAAATGGTCACAACTGTCATCTCTCTCTTGGTACACTGAAAGCCATGTAGTTGCTAATCCAGAGCACTGGGTGCCCCTGAAGTCCCAATTTAGCCAGAAAACCTAGGATATTCCTGAAGAGCCACTGGTTCTTGCTGAAAAAGGAAAGTCCAAAAAAGCAGTTTTAGGTATCAGTAGAGCAGCAGAAGCAACAGGATCAATCAATTTTTCAACCAAAAGGCAGTATAATTCTTCAGGTGGACCTTCTAGTTCAAGTGCTAGGTGACATTAAAACTAATTATCAAAATACAAGTTTGATTTTTCCATTTAGTAAACAAGCATGTCACTGTAAAACCACGGTATTATGCAGGCATGTATAACTACACTTTGCACAATAAAAACAAATACAAAAAGAAAACAAAACAATTTACAAACTAAATCCTACAAAACATAGATCCATGCTCTAAGACTCATATTTATTCCATATTTAACATATAGTTCATTTTGAAAGATCTCTCACATCCTTAAATACTTCAGTGTTTCAAAAAATTTAAATATTTTAACTATAATCTATAAAGACTGAAAAGAAAAAACATATTTCAAATATATTATAGTACCAAGAACTTAGCTTTATTTAAAAATGAAAAGCAAACAAAAATACAAGCTCATAACAAATAATGTAAACACACAAATATATGAACAAATATATAATGCAAAATCAACAGCAGATTAAAAATAAATTTAGTTGTACCAAATATCAGCATCTGATGGTTAAATCCAATCTTTTTTTTTGTGTGTGTGTGTGTGTGTGGTTTTTCGAGACAGGGTTTCTCTGTATAGTCCTGGCTGTCCTGGAACTCACTTTGTAGACCAGGCTGGCCTCAAAATCAGAAACCCACCTGCCTCTGCCTCCCAAGTGCTGAGATTAAAGGCGTGCGCCACCACCGCCCAGCTGGAATCCAATCTTGTAGTATTCACAGTGCATGGGTAAAATGTTTTTTGAGTTTGTTTAGTCTTTAATGTTTCCCAATCTTAAAGGTCATAACATAAATTTTAGTATTTAACCATTCTTGTTATGTAATATTACATTACATTATAAATAATGGAATAAAGAAAATTTCAGTCATCTACTTAAAGTGAACATGATATAATTATAAATAGGGCAAAATATTTATATAATTAATTCTTGTACCCATATATGGTTACATGGAATTAAATATTATTTATAACTATCTTTCTCAACTAAGTATTCTATTCTCCTACACTATCAAGAAAGTATTTTAGTGAGTCAAGACTAACTTTTGATAACCTTTTGGTGTTACTTGTATTTTAATTACTAAAAGGTTTGTAATTTTAGCATCAATCTTCAGTTAAATTGTTGAAATTTCTCACTGACTTAAATCATGAACCATGGTAAAACCACAGGTGCCCCCCCCCCAAAAAAAAAAAACCTCCTGCACTAAAAGCATATTTGTACTCATTTAAAATGTGGAGAAACAGCACATTTTTGCCCTAGTATTTTCGATCAATCCCAGCTCCTAACATAGTTACCTTTTCCTTAGCCAGTTGACATAGGGCATCATGAGCTGAAAATAGCCGGAAGCAAGTCTTAACTTCAAGTTCAATGGAATGTTTGTTTTGCTGTCTGGCAGATTAATTTCTCTATATGGAATAAACACTTCTAGGCCTGAAGGTCATAAGGTTAAGAGAACAAGAAGCAAATTTTCTTAGTGTGTCATGAGAGGTAATGATGAATGGTACATTGCATATTTTTATCTCTTGATTCCTGGACCCATGATTGTTGGCTATAGGAGACATAGCACCATAAATTGGACAAATATTTAAGTCATACACAACAATCTGAAGATGTAGGGAGCCTATCTGCTGCTCCCTAAAGATGGAGCTGCCTGCCTCGGCCTTATCAGCTTTACTGGCATAAATATCTCCTAATATGGTATTAGGCTGTGTTGACAGTGCCATGATTCTAAGCCCGAGACTATGATCCTAAAGCCCGAGATTTCCTGGTGTATGAGCAGGAGCCATGTGGCATTCTGTGAGTGGCCAGGATAGGGTTTAATTGGCTGCTTCTGGTGGGGATAGGAGAGAAGAGAGAGATTCACCATTAAGCTTAAGCTATTGTTGCATGCAACAAGTATTCTTAAGTAAACTGCCTTGAGAAGAAACTTGGATTGTCCTGTGTCTTATTCCTGCTGGGCGGGGTGAGCGCAGAACATGAAGAACCATGACTAAGTTGTTTAAAGTAGCTCCACTTAAATATCATTTTAGCAATATGGTTAAAAAGCTATTTATCAAGGTATACACATATATTTAATATAAATAATATATCATATTTAATATAAATCATTTAAATCATATATATATATATATATATATATATATATATATATATATATATAAAATCATATATATATGCTATAAAACTTCTGTTTGATAAAAGATTGTTGTTCTGCTCATCCAACCTCAAAGCTAGGTGCTTAAGATAATCCCAGCTCAAAGTGAGCAACTTGGCCAAATGTCAAACATTCAGTTATAGTTTTCACAAAGGTAGAATAACTGGCCAAGACTTTTCTGACAAGAGAATAGTCTTTCAACTACTATACCCTTTACTTTGTCTTCTAATGGAAGCTTCACAGGTATTCAGGGTAGATTTCCTCTATCTTAAGTTTTTCTTCTGAGAGTCTCTATGCCCAGGTGATTGTGTTTTGTAGAAAGTTGATAGTAAAATCAATAGTCACCACTCCAGAAAATCACAACCAATCAAAATGTAGAAGAGTGGAGCTGATTTTCAATGGATACATCTACAAAATGCTCTTTCACCTAAGGGTCAAGAATATGTTAACATCAATAGATTTGTTTGTTTGTTTGAAGAGGTTGAGTATTTTTGTTTGTTTGTTTTTGATTTGTGATAGTGCTTTCTAGTGTTATCAGAAGATTCACAATAAAGTCTCAAAAAATATACAAATAGGAACTGAAAAAATTTAACACCAAAGAACATGCCAAACTGGAAAGAGAAAAGAAAGCCCAGGAAGCCTCAACCAAGCACAAAGCACTACAGAGAATTGAGAAAAGCTTGGAAACAGGAGAGGTGGGTTTCCCTAGGGAAACACAAAGCAATTTGTTGTCCAATATAATATAGTTATTCCTCTAAATGTGCATGTTATAATTATATTCTAATATCCAAAATAAAATAAATCAAAATAAATAACTTAGCAATCACATCTCCATTTGGTGAAAAAGAGACATCCTTGATGAAAGTTAAGAACTACGAGAGAAAGACCCCAATTGTAGGACTGAATACATTGCTATAGATTAGCTCTACCCTTTTCCATAGATCCACACATCCCAACAAGAATTTTGGAGCACTATATATCAAAGACAGAAGTATATAAAAGCAGTTGATTATTTCCTTCCACTATTCGGTCCTGAGGTCAATCTCAGCAACAAATGTGATTCAGAGTGATTCAGAATCATCTTCACTGCCTCCTGCTTGAAATGTCTGTCTAATTTAGATATATTTCTATGTACATTTTCAGTTCAAGAAATTGAGTAATTTTGCAAGCATTATAAAAAGGACACCTAAAATCTAGAGTATTTAATGTAATACATTTTTTCCTTTTTATTACTTCTACTTTATTTACAAAGCAAAACAATAGTTTAATAATGATTCATGTAAACTTTATTTATCCTTACATGAAGCCTTGTATTTAACATACTATTTTTAATGTTGTTTGCTAAGAAGTGAATGTAAAATACTGAGTATTTTAGAAAAACTATAGAAGTAGTTCCAACTCAGTTATTCAAAGATATAGAAAGAGGAATTCCTAAATGTTCTTGGAATAACAAAAACACAGGATAGCGAAAACTATTCTGAACAATAAAAGAACTTCTGGGAGAATCTCCATCCCTGACCTCAAGTTATCAATAGTGGAAACAAACAAGCAAACAAACAAACAAACAAACAAACAAACACAAATGGTATTGATACAGAGACAGACTGGTAGATCAAAGAAGTAGGACTGAAGACCCAGTAAGGAACCCACATACTTATGGTCACTTGAACTGTGACAAAGGATCCCAAGCCATTCAGTGGAAAAAAGACAGCATTTTCAACAAATGGTGCTGGATCACCTGGTGGTCAGCTTGTATAAGAATGCCAATAGAAAGTCCCAGATAAGATCCAACAGGGAGAATGTTAACCAAAATACACAACAAAGGGGAGAGAGAACCTGTAGAGACCATATTCTGTAGATAGGCAATGCCATCAGTTGAGGGATGGGGCCACCCACCCACCTCAAAAATATTAATCCAGAATTCCAACTGTCAAAAGGAAATGCAGGTAAAAAGAGTAGAACAGAAACTGAAGGAAATGCCATTCAGAGACTGATGCAGATATATAGAGCTAGACATTAGACTAAGTGCAGGGATCCCAATGGGGAAGTTAGGGCAATGACTATAGGAGCTGAAGGGATTTGTAACCTTATAGGAAGAACAACAATATCAAACCACCAGAAACCCCAAAGCTCCCAGAGACTAAACCACCAACCAAAGAGTACAGAGGGGGTACCCATCGCTTCACCTGGATATGTAGCAGAGGATTGACTTCTCTGGCATCACTGGGAGGTAAACTCCTTATTTCTCTGGAGGCTTGATGACCCAGGATAGGGAAAGGCTAAGCTGCTTAGGCAAGAGTGGGTGGGAGGGTGGTGGAGTATCCTCTTAGTTGCAGGGAGGAGGGAGAAAGGGATAGGGGTTTTGTGAAGGGGAAACTGTGAAGGGGGATAGTATTTGAAATGTAAATAAAGGAAATATCCAATAAAATATATGTAAATAATATGTGTGTATATGGTGTATATGTATGTATAAACATGTACATGATGCATATACATATGTATAAACATGCATATGTATATATGTGTATATGCATACATACTTGCATATGTGCATATGCTTATAATCATATATGCAAGCATAGCTATATATGTATCTATATATTTATCTATGTATTTATCTATCTCTCTATGTGTTTGTGTATGCATATAAGTGCATGTATACAAGCATATACAGATATATAGCTATATGTGCATATATAGACACACACACAAACACACACACACACATATATATACTCATATGTATACATATACACACATACACATACATACATATATGCCTATATACAGCCACATCATGATTTATCACAATTTTAAATGTCATATACATATATGTGTGTGTATATATATGCATAAGTATATACTCATACATATTATATATATGGCTTTTGAAAGTTGTGGTACAAAATATATACATATATATGAATATGTATTTATATATATATACACACACACATGGTATAGCATGATGCTGGTGTTCATATGATCTCCATTAACAGGGGGTAGGATGTAGAAATTATGAAGCACATGAACTCTCCATACTGCTCAATGAATTAGAAATAAAAGAAACATTAAATGGATGGATGAGACGGTGAATGGGTAGACTTTAATTATCTAAAAAGCCCTTGTTAATGCTTAGACTGATATTCCAATCAAGAGGGACATCCACCACTTAATATATGTGTTTTCTCCTCCCTAAGAGGCAAGGAGGGCACAAAGGATGAAAGAAATTTTGATCCTTCAACTCCTGTTTGTTATTTACCTCATTAAGTCTATGCAGATCTAATGGAAATAGTTTTCCAACATTTCAGCTGTATTTGTAAAACAACTGTTAATCTTGTTCTGAAGAATAATAAACTAGTATTTTCAAGTGATGTTGTAGAATACCTTACTATAACCTGAAAAAGGTATTTTTAAGGAGCATATTCTCTGCCCCAGTCTCCTACTGAATTGTAATGTCTATAGTGGATATTGACTCTACATTTTCAAATAACTTTCTCATATTTTCAAGATAAGATCTGTATCTGCAACAAAGATAATCCAGTATCTGTAGCAGACCCTGTGAGTTAATGACAATGCACTGCACCCTTTGTAGATCACAAGCCAGCAGTTGCTTTTATTTTATACAGTAATTCCCATAGAAAACAGGAGCAGTGACTGAACAGACAGTGTCTCTGGAAGAAATATAATAAACTAGGCCACCAACATTATTTTAGTGAACAAAATTTATATATTGATGAGTAAACTTAAGAATGTGGAAAAATGAGTTCTGGAATAATTCTATAAGTATTTATGATTTTGTGGTATAATAGAATTTTTGTAGTTCACTAAGTATATTGTGATTTTTTTGTTTCCTTATATTTTAAGACATTTGAAAATGATTAAAATATGTGATAATATTTATGTTTTAAAACCACCAAACATAAATTTTGTGTTTTATATAAAATCATATTCATATTATATTCTAGCAAACACAAAGTAATATTTATAATGAAATAATGTTGACCTCAATATAATTCTAAATTTCTGTTCATTGGTTATACATTCTGTTACTTATTTACAAGCTGTTAAAAATTTGAAATCATGACATTCTCAGATAAATGGATGGTACCAGGAAACCCATATGCAAATGAGGAATATGTTATGTATTAACTTACAGGTAAACATTAGCTTTGAAACATTTGATAGACATTCCAAAATATGTACAACAAAAAAAGTTAAATAAAGTATAAGAGTCTAGGTTTCAGGGAAACAATTTTTTATCAATAAAGGCAGATAAAATGCATACTTATGGATAGAAAAGGGTAAGAATTGGGCCTGTTAGAGAAAGCATAATCAGAATATTTGAAGGTAAAACCAAAAAATCTGTGATCAATTAAAATCAGTCAGAATGATTTTTACAAATGAAGAGACATATTTATTTACCTTGTCCTCCATTCAGTAACAATTAACCTGCTTCTTTCCCTATAATGTACCTTTTAGAACCTAAAAGGTAATATTCTGAGGGGTGGGAATTTCTCTGTTCTTCTGCCAATTCAACTCTGTGATTCTTTACATACTAACCTAAATTACATTGCAAAGAGTTCTCTTCTTTGTCACCTGGCAGTTACAACATGATATAACATTTTATCTAAGTGTTGGTATATGCAAATTAGATATAGTAAAATATATATAATCTGTATACTACATTTGTTATTTGAAAGAATGCATGACTTAATGAAGTGTTAGGAAAGTTTAGAATAGTAGGTTACATTTTCAATAACTATTAATTATATTTTAATGTTTGTTATTATTACCTTAAGGTATATCATATAGGTTTGGATTTTAAATTATCTACTGTATTATTACTAAAACATTAAATTTTTATTTTTATATATTTTCATTTATTTGTTTTCAGATACAACTTGATATTGTGTGCAAATTTTAGATAAGATTTTCTATTGCACATTTGGTAATATGTCATATGTTATTATTTCCTTGATGATAATTTCCTCAAAATTAAAATGAAAATATGAGCAATGAAATTCATGGGATAATTTATAAGTTCGCATATATACCAATCATCTGTGAGTTGATTATCTCTATGAAATGATTAAATATATATTTTATACTCTTCATAAATACTTCATTTCTTTTTGGTTAACTTTTTGCCTTTCAGTTTTTTAAAACAAAAATCTCTCATTATACTATATTTAAAGTTATTTCCCATACATATTTCACCTTGGTAAAGAATATAAAACAGAAAGTAGAAACAAAAAATGAGCAAATTTTATATGATCATTATCTGTTTACCTCAATCCATTCCAAGAGGAATTTTGTTGCATATTTAGAGCATGTGACTCTGAAATATTATGTTATGATTACAGTTTCATATTAAAGAAATAAAAGTCCAGAAAACATAATTTTCTTTACCCTAAAAGGTACATAGTGGACTATCTGGAAACCTATATTACTAAGAAAAAGACTTTCCTTGTCAGTTCACCTACACTTTTTATATATTACAGTGATCTCTCAGGTGTCAACATTATTATTGATTACTGTTATAACATATTAAAAACTAATTTTAATATAAGTAGCAAAAAGCTCATCTATGCTACATACTCATCTAGATATTGATGACATCATTTCATGTTATTTTTTCCCAAGGATCATTAGGCAGAATTTCATTGGCTGTATAATGGTTGTTGTATAATGAAACTCCACAGCAATAAGTAATATTTCCAGGCATGTATATGTGTATATATGTGTATATATGTGTATATATATATATGTGTATATATGTATATATATATATATATATATATATGTGTGTGTGTGTGTGTGTGTGTGTAAATGTGTATATATATATATTATTTAAGTGTGTATATATATTCACATGTATGTATGTATGTATGTATATATTATGTATTATGTATGTATGTATTATGTATTTTTTTCATATATAATGGAAGCAAATTTAATTGGTTCTTATTTGGTGTATGTTGGCACAGGTACACATGTTCATTCTGGAGTCTGTGGAAATAGATAACATGCCCTGCATATCAATAGCATCTCTTACAACCCTTTCAGCAAATGTGACTTTTCATTCCCCTTTCATTATTGAAACAGCTCATGATTTCTTTTTTGTATGCTCTGCATTAAATAGCAAGTCAGGTACCTTGAATGAATGCTGTATTGTCTAATGAGCTGGATAGCAGCATGATGACATCTGTTCTGTGAATTATCTATTTCATCATTTTTCTTCATATTTTGATATGCAATGAAAACAAATAGAACCACTGTTTGAAGTAAAGAAATTTTACAATGATTGAGTTTTCATAGTATTAACAGCAAAAAAAATTACAAAGTTGCATCAGGTATATTTTCTGAGGTAAACATGGGTCATCACTCTGTTTCCATGACAATGAAATAATATTTTTCAAAGTCTCAAAGATTCTTTGGGTTAAAAGTGAGTGGAGCGCACCAGGGGCCTTGAAATCGCAGAGGGTCCAGTGGCCAGTTGCAGCAGCAACTGGAACAGAGGACCTCAGTCCAACCAGAGGCTGGGACCCCTCCCAGCCAGCCAGGACCTCCCCCACCGCCGGACCGCCATCATCCCTCTGCCGCCAGCACTCTCTCCAAACCCCAGGACATTAGGCACACTTCGGGGTTAAAGGTGAGTGGAGCGCACCAGGGGCCTTGAAATCGCAGAGGGTCCAGTGGCCAGTTGCAGCAGCAGCTGGAACAGAGGACCTCAGTCCAACCAGAGGCTGGGACTCCTCCCAGCCAGCCAGGACCTCCCCCACCGCCGGACCGCCATCATCCCTCTCTGAACTCAGCGGATAGGGCCGCCAACGCACTCTCCAAACCCCAGGACATTAGGCATACTTCAGGGTTAAAGATGAGTGGAGGGCACCGGGGGCCTTGAAATCACAGAGGCACACATCAAGGTGAACAGCTGAATGGAGCATCAGTTCCTGCCCAATCCCTTGCGACCTGAGTCACCACCCAGGACAGAGTTAGAGGCCCAGCCAAGGAGGGACTCTCCCTTCCCCTTCCCGTCTGGTCCTGTGCACCCACACCAGCCCAGGGCTAGGGCGCGAGCCCTGCGCACTCTCCGCGGGACCCCCCAGACTGTCTTGGGACCACAGGCAAGCAGCTGTACGCAGCATCTGTTCCTGCCCAATCTCGTGCAACCTGAGTCACCAGCTAGGACAGAGCTAGGCCCAGACCATTTCAGACTCTCCCTTCTGGCCTGCACCAACGCCAGGTCTCCGTGATTAGAGATGGCAGGAGGTAAGCATAAGAACAAAAGCAACAGAATCCAAGGGTACTTGACATCACCAGATCCAAACTCACCCACCCCATCAAGTCCTAGATACAACAGCACACCA